>CAADRB010000030.1:744805-793127 GCA_900708905.1 Hymenolepis diminuta
GGATAAGGGGGACAGTGACACACGTGTTGCCGGGGCCACCTGTCGCCCGACATGTACTCGGCTTACACTACGAGTGTTACGGACAGGCACGTGTCTTAGTGAAACAGACAAACCTTGCTAAGCTTGTTGCGCCTCTGTTTGTAGTACGGACGCACACGCGTGCAGACATACACACGCACGACAGCACGAGTGCGTTTCTCCGACCGGGAGTCTCGTACACATGCCACTTATCATGCTCCTCATCACACGTAAGTCCCTCTCCACTATTTCTTAAATTACTGCTATTACTTATCACTATACTACTGATATATCAATTTTGTCACACTCCACGACAATACAATATTTGCAATACATATTCGATTGCATGAACTCGAACACTTGAGGTCCATTTTAAAGCATTTGCCTTGCGCAAGAACTCATTAATTCATCAATTCCCTAGACATATTGTATTTTACATATTGCTTTTCAGAATTATTGTCGAAATATAAATAAAATATTTTAATTTCTTATGCATTTAGGAGCAATGAAGTGAAAGAAGTGGTGTTGAATATAAATGCCAATTTTGAAGGGCTATATTTTATTTCTTTCCCTCGTAAAATCTTTTGATATTCAGACCATTTTATCTCGTCTAAAATCTATCTTAAATTGCGTCAGAAAATTCATTAGATAATTTAATTTCAGGAATAGAATTTTAAGTGAAAGCATTGCAGGCGCCTTGAGCCGGGGATCAGTGAAAAATTATCAGTTCAATTTTAGTTTGTGACTGCTTGTATTTTTTATCAATTTGAGAATGAGATTCTTGTCCCAAAAAATAGCTTTTATCGGGACCAATAATTTAAACTAGTTTGCTTAACCTTTATCCAATTATTTCTTTAGAGAGATTTCATACAGTGATGAGGTCGATTCTAACACTTTTAGTGATACTTGCTACAACTGATGCCCTGCAGCCACTGACCTATATTGTCCAAGAAGAAGTTCCACGAGGAACCCGTGTAGGAAAATTGGCAGAGGATGTCTTACAAATGTTTGGTACATATCCACCACCCAGGGAAAAGTCAGCCGTTAATTTCATGATCACAAATTGGCAGGATCTCGGTCCCCAACATTTTGCAATTGATATGGCTAGTGGCTACCTCATTGTGATCTCAAAACCCGACAGGGAGACATTATGTCCAGACAAGAGTGGTCCAAGTCAGACGAGATTTCCTTTTCCTATGGCAAATGCTGGTGGCGATGATCAGCTAATACCGGGAAAAATACATGCCCCCGAGGCTGCTGATAATCCCTGTACTCTTACTCTTCGTGTGGTCTATACTCCTGAACCAAATGAAGGAATTACGAAGGACCCCGTTCTACTGACAGTTAATATCATAATCGCTGATATAAATGATCATGTTCCACTATTCCCCCAATCTAGGATCAATCTAGAACTTGGCGAAGTATCATCCATACCGGGAGAGACCACAGTCAACCTTCCCACAGCTAATGATCCGGATGCTGGATCAAATGGAACTCTTTCTTACTGGATTGAGCATTCTCTTCCTCCTCATGGAAGTCAAATCGCAAATTCCTCTACCTTCCCTTTCAAACTAGAAGGTCTGATAGACGGAAATCCACTTAGATTGCGTCTCACACAACCCTTGGATTATGAGAAACTGAAATCTTACGAATTCATACTGTGTGTTGAAGATCATGGGACTCCAAACTCCCTCTCTTCTCGTCTCCGAATTCACATTGACATTCTGGATGAGAATGACAACATTCCGACTTTCTCACAACCAAAATACTTCATCATTATCAATGAGTCGCTGCCCCGTGGAAGCATTCTTCTGGACTTGCACGCTCAGGATCATGACAGTGGTCAAAATGGACAGGTGAGTGTGTTCACATTCATTTTAATTGCTTGATAGCTTTCGCAAGATAGTGGGAGTAATGGGTGAGTGAGTGATAGTGGGACACATTTTTCATTTACGAAGAGGTGTCACTCATTTCGGCCAAATATTTTCATTTTGTATGGGATTCAAAAATTGTCGATTTTCCAACCTTATGTATTTAATCAGTAGTGGATTAGCTAACTGTCTAACTAGTAGATGAAGCAGAGATCAGGAATCTCTTTGCTTCCTCTTTTTGTATTAAGCTAAAGGCATGAGTGATGAGAAAAAACTGGGAGGGAAGATGCTGTCAATTGAAAAACAGATGTAGGTACTAGCACTACTTTGGGAGGAAAGACCGTACATGATCGTTTGCCAACACTTGACAGATGAACTAATTGCCTTCCTTTCATAAAATATGCCTCACGAGTCTCTTACATTTTATTTATTAGGTCATTTAGATCGAAAGATCGTACCAGAGATACGATTGGAAGAGTTACATTTCCTCTGCGTTTACACTTACCAAGGGAAGGGAAAGTAAAATTTAACCATTTTTGTCTTGAAACTGAAATTTATGTAGGTATTCAGATGGATCTGGTGTCATTTTCTTTATGACCTTCCAGCCTTGAGATGTTTAAAGCATTCTGTTCTGTTCAGTCGTAGCTTTCAAATAACTAGGATGAACATTACACTAGATGTCGATTTTCAAAGCAAGACTCTTCATTCGCCAATATTTCTTAGATTTCCCAAAGAGCAGAAGAAAGCGTACACCTAAAAAATTTAAAAGGTTGAGTACTGACGTCACTTCCGACTTCAGATTTGCGGATCTGCAAGTAATAATAATAATAATCGACCCAAATGAACTTAATCCCTCTAGGAAATGTACTCACCTTTCTTTCTCAGTTTCCGGCTCAAATTTAATGCATGGCACTTTTCGAGTGAGTTATCAGAAGGAGAAAATGAGAGAGTTGGGGAATTTAGTTAATGGAACTCCCTAGTTTAGTCTAGGGATGTCATCTTGAAATGTCTGTCACGATAAAATCTGCAGTGAACAGTTGTGGATGCACAAATAGTAGTTGAATGTACATTTTTCCGTTTAGTTGTGAACCAGAAGAGTGTGTAGCAATTATTGGGTTATTTAGCGGTTGCCGAGGGTAGCTCAGAGCCTCATTTATTTATTAGTAAAATGAATATATAGTGATAGGTGCAGAATTAGTGGCGCACACCCATTGTCATTACTTTATTTATATACCATAGAAATTTTAATTAATTTTCGTTTAAAGAACAGTTTGGCTATGGATGAGTCATACAGTATAATCAAGCAAATTAGCAGTACTTCTAGGGATCTTTGTAGGTGTCAAAATGCAGTTAGATGAAATGTGAATAAGAGGAAATAAATTGTGATTTTTAACCTGATATACCTAATTCCATAAGGAGATTGAGACGTTGAAAATCCTTACCAATATTTCCTGAATGCAGGTTGATCTTGTAGAATCAAATACCATCTGGTCTTGAAGAGTAGCTGTTTCGATCCCGAATTACTTAATAGTCTGGGTCGACAAATGCTAACTGTGTCTTTATGCTTCTTTACTATTAGAGGTTTAAAGGTCCCTAATGAATGATAATTTTGAGAATCCCCAATCTTTAACTAAATGGAAGTGACTTTGTGTGAGTACTTTTTTATCTTGAGAAAAACAAAAAGCTCAAGCTCATTAATCGGTGTGTATGATCATTGTCCTTTTTTAAATTTGATGAACATATTGTCTTTAGGATGTCTACATCACAAACTAGATTTTCAAGAAGGTTTATGAATTTATTGCACGTCGACGGCGCATTGATTACCGTTTGGCTAATATAGAGGGTGGCAGAATTCGATTCTCTCACCAGAGAGGCTCCATGATGTCACCCGAACTAAGATGAGCATTGGAAAACACTTTCCTAAACGGTAGTGGAAATTATTATTATTTGGGGCATGTAACTGTTAATTTAAATTATCTGAATATTTAGTAAAGGTTTTGCATAATAATTTGCATGAAGTAATGATTAGTCAATTTTCTATGTTAGGTGAATCACCTGAATACTTCACAACCGATACTGAAACTAAATGGATAAGTTTGAGTAGCTTCTGCTTCATTCATTCACGATTTTACATTTCATAAAGAACGTCTTTTTTAGCAAAATTTTTACCCGCCATTTTCTGATGCAAGTCTTTAAAAGGCAAGTGGCCAAGTGAACATCTACCACACTATGAGAAAAAAAGCCTTCTCCAAAGGAGATATTTCTTTTCGCTGTCCAAATGCATGAATGTGTTTATGTTTCGAGGAGAGGAAAAGAAGGTCTGTGATTAATTAAATAGCATTTCTCTTTTGCTCTGTCTTCAATAATTATCCCAGGGATTTTGGAGCATCTAGTCACGAAAATGGCAAATGTGTTTTATCATTCATTTATTGCATCGAGAAGCTGTCCTTATTTGTTTCAAGCATGTGTTCAAAGACATCCAAGCACTATACATGCACATTTCTTATATAGATAGGTGTCATTTTAACAGAGATTGTGAAGTGTGATTTTAATGTGAGAATTATTCATTCTCTGGAAATACAATGCATCTAAGTATACGATTTAGGCTATGGTATTATTTTGGGTCTGAAAATTTTAATTATACTTTTAGAGTTCTTTTTTTTCTATTGTACTTAAAATAAACAAAAATTGTTTAAATTTATGCATATGCCTAGATAATTTTTAAGGTCAAATATAAAAGAACTATTTTCTCTCGAAGTTAGGTTCTTTAGCACTTTTAATATACAAAGCTGAACGACAGTTAACATTTACTTCCAAATCTTCACCATATGAACTAAAAATTTTTTCGTTCTGCTACTGAAAATTATTTTACCCAAAGAACATGAAATTCAATGCTTTCATTACTCGAATTAACGTATCAGATTCCAGGAGTTTTAATAAACAGCTAAATAGAATTTAGAATACCTTGATTAAACATTACGCTAAGCCTAGAGCAAATATTAGGGAATTTCAAACAAATAGCCAAATTTATGCCTCCAGATGAAAAAATGCATTTCTTGATTGTCTTCTGGACGTTGGATTGTTTGAATGATGGAATCAGCTGGATGAAATTTGACAAAAGTTGCACCATTTATCCATTTAGGAGGAGAGTATATGACTAAATATCGAGCCATAAATTTTAATCTCCTGTAGAAACGTAAAATTTAATTTCAGTTGTTATTGGCACAGACAGCTGTCGTTTATTTTGACGACGTCATGATTCCCCTCCTTTCTGTCATCCCCTTTAACATTTAAGCACGCTTCTGTTCATTTATGCTGAATCATTTCTGGTCATTGTACTTAATAGCACCAATCCCAAATTAAATTTCACAGTTTTACAATAGAAAAATTAAAAGTTTTGCGTTTCGCAAGTCATTTGATGCATATCTGGTTATCTCAGGAGAAAGCGAAACCATCTTTTCAATAAACTGTGGAATACTAACTATTTTTAATTAGCCAGATTTGTATAAAGTTAACAGATTAGCAGGATAATTTCTGAAATGAAAAGATGATAAAATGAAACATGGAAGTCTGGTAAAAGAATAATAAAGTTTCTAATAGATTATTTTTAACAAATCTAAATTATATAGTTAGTTAAGTTAAGAATTCGTGGAAATAGAATTATTTATTAAGTATATTCGTCGCTATATCGATAGTAATATAATTTCAATAATATATTTTTGTTTTTTTATCTATTTTTTTTAATCTATAACGGTTTGGCTGAGACGCTTATCCTGCAACATTTCCCTTTTTTCTCAGGTATCCTTCGAGTTTCCAACTCCCATGACAGAAGAGTCAAAGACGGTTCAACAATACTTCGATGTTCGAACAATCACTCCTGGTTTCGCCAAACTCTTTATCCGTCAGTCACCAGATCTTGATTCTGGGATTGAGAAAATCTCATTGGGTACTTCATCGGAAATTTCAATTCGTCGGAGTCGAGACTTCACATTGAGGGTCATAGCGACCGACAATGGTTCTCCAAAACGCCATTCATCAGAAGCTATTGTGATCGTGCGGGTTTTAGATGTTAATGATATGACACCGAAGATTGCAGTTAACTTTCTCACTTCTCAAGGACCTCAACAGCAAGGAAACATGTATTATAGGGGCCCAGCTCCTCAGAAGAGTCATGGAACGGTAATGGAGAATGTTGATCGAAGTCTTATTGCCTTTGTGACAGTGAGAGATCTCGACTCTGGACCTTGGGGTCAAGTCACATGTAGAACAGACAATGATGCATTCAGGATGATTCCTATTAATGGAAATGCTCCTGAATCAGATTCTTTTGAAGGTCAAAACGATATGGAACCTCGGTCAGCAAATGAAGAACTTTATTTCAAGTTGATGACACAGAAGCCATTTGATAGAGACACAGTACAACAAGTAAGTCTATTCTTGTCTGTTATGAATTGATTGGAAATATTTAAAGAACAATACGATTTCGCTAAATGGTTAATTTTGCCTCCTGAGTCTTCTATTTGGCAAAAATGCTAAAATAGGGGGATTAGAAGGCTAAAGGAAAACGGCTCTAAAAATTCCACTTTTTATAAAATATGACATGAGAATGAAGGCAATCAGTCATTTGTTTCAATAAAAAAATTACGGGAAATCATTTTCATTAATTGCATTAAATAAGTTATAGAATCATAAAATTAATCGTGAATCTATCATTTAAATATGGAAATAAATTAAAGAAAAAGAACTGTAATAAATTTTTAAGAATATGAAATAAAATCAAATCTAATTTTTGATTAGAATAACAACTATTAACATTAAAACCGAAATATTAAGACTTAAAGCAACAAAAATGTACAATAGTTGCCTTAATTTATGCTTAACTATTTATTATTTAAAGTAATTAATAGTTTAATCTTATTTTGATAATTGGTTAAAATAGTGAAGATGACTTACTAAGATAAAGGGTGGAGAGACTTAGGTCCTGTTAAAACAGCTGGATGATTTAAGTTAAAAGTCAAACCCTTATGTCAAGAAGGAGACATTTACTGACAGTTAGACTGCATCTTAATGGCGCCTTCTTGCTAAACAACAAACAACTTATTCTATCATAGACGCAGCCTAAATTTATTTAAATCTGCGCGTATGTTGATTAAAGCACCCAGGGAAAACGGTATGGAGACCGGATATCGCATGTCGTATCCCCCTGTGGACTCTGATCTACAAACTTCCGGAATTTTATGTGAAAAGCCACATCTCCTATCCGTCTTAGTGTGCACGCGCGAGAAAAAAAACAATCTCCCTATCTTCTCACTAAATCATCATTAAGCGTCTAAATTTTTCAGTTATTTTTCAACCCCATAATTCCAGATAAAAGTCAGGGTGAGGTTGTTTGTTTTTAGACACTTCTGTGATATTTAATTTAATAGAAAATTGGATTAAACTTCGTGTGCAGGTTTCTCTTTGCCGTCAGAAGTCATGGTTTGGACGCCCAAAGGTGCATACGCAGTTAGCGGAATGGCAGACCGCACCGGATTAAGTCTGGCAGAATTGAAGGCTCTCAACAGGGAGACTTCACTATACTACTTCCCTACTCAAGACAAGTGTTAATAGTCGCCTATGCAACTGGGCTTGGAAGTTATTATTAATATCATTACTAGAGGAGGAATTAAAATTTCCCCTGACGGAAATCATTGACGGGAAAAGGATAGCGAGAGAGAGAGTGTACTATGGCAGGAATCTCTCTGCTATTTTAGTGGAGAAAATGAATAATTAATAAGCCTCATCAGTGATGTTGTTGGAGTTAATCATTAAGTTAAGCCTCGCGCACGACAGCTCAAGCGAAGCTACGAGATAATACTTCGCTCTCTCCTCCTGAAGGTTCTCTCAAGATACCCTCCAAATACCAGCTCATAAGAATTTGGTGTTCGCCGCCTTAAAAGACCCGCTTAAACTCGTACCTTTTAAACCTGGTTCTTCAAAACTGACATGGTCCACTGATCGACTGCTTCGAAAAAAGCTTCCTAACTAATTTTACACAGGCTTGTTTTTAACTGTAATTAGAGAAAAACCCTTGTACTCCTAATTCTTAGCTTCAATTTTGTTAATAGAGTTAATTAAATGCTAAATCACATTTATGATCGCAATTTTTTCATACCCTGTATTTTAGGTGACTTTCCGAATAATTTGCGTAGACAGTGTTTACAAGAATGGCCAGACGCAGACATTTGTCCAAGATCTCAGCCCCCCTACCTTTGGTGCACCATCTAGTGGTGAAACGCAAAGCAGTGGAAAGCAGTTTACTATTGTCACGGATAGAGCCGAACAATTAAGTGGAGTTGCCCTAGTTTCTGTTCGTATTTTGGATGAAAATGACTGCGCCCCAGAGTTTACTCAAACACTGTACACATTTGCTGAAGAAGAAAATGTTCCAGATTTCGCCAAACAGCCTTCATCGAAGATGGAGGGTAAAGCAATTGGAAGAATTCAAGCAAGAGACAGAGATCTTGACCCAGTACTCACCTACAGTCTACTGAGTAATCCTCAAGATGCATTTTCCATTGACTCAAAGACCGGAACACTGTATATAGTCAGGCCGTTTGATAGAGAAGCTTTTCTTACCTCTACCTATGAGGGAATTGAAGTGAAGCGGTCCCAGACAACTAATGATTCGAAAGTAATGGCTCACCTTCGGGCACAAGTTTCTGACGGGAAGCACACAGCAGAAACTAAGATTCAAGTGACTATAACTGATGTCAACGACTGCCCGCCAATCTTTGATAAGAAAAACTACGAATTCTTTGTTGAAGAGAATCGGCGACCGCAAAATGGAAACCCGATTGGTGTGGTAAAAGCCCATGATTCAGATGTAGGACTGAATGGAAAAATCGTGTATAGTATCCAGCCATTAACAGATAATGAATTCAATGACTCTGTTAGCTATCCACGAGATTATAATCCGACTAGACATTTCAAGGTTGACCCAAATACTGGTGCCATTCACACTCTCCGTCCACTAGACAGAGAGCAGTATGTTCATCATGTGTTTCACGTCCTTGCAATTGATACTTCTGGTAGTCCGCTGTATCAACAGTCGTTAAGTGGAAAGAAGATTCAGTTTACAGCAACTGCTACTGTCACTGTGATTGTTAATGATGAAAATGACAACGCTCCAACAATCACCTTTCCGGCTTCACATACGACACTAAGGGTTGAAGTTGGAGCTCCGGCAGGACAGCAGATTTTCACAGTTACAGCAACAGATCCTGATGCAGCTGAGAATGGAACTGTTCGATACTCTTTGCGTCAGTCTACTCCTTTAGTCTCTGAAACAAGAAATACTGAAGAAGGTAATTCCAAAGGAACTATTTTTTCTATTGACGAACAATCTGGAATAGTTCTGTTGACTGAAAAACTCCCTAACATCCCGACAAAGTACCTTCTTACAATTGGAGCTCATGACCTGGGAATGGTGGTGCAAAGAAACACTTCAATCGCAGCAATAATCCATGTGGTAGCCGTAAGTTTAATCAGCGATTTTCTGTTACAGGCTTTGTTAATATTTTAAAAAATTTGGTAAATTTTTGGTAAATTAATGAGCACATGTCGATTTAAAAGTTAATTACAATAAAACAGACTTCCGAATTTCGCATATGCATATTCAACCTAATATAATTCGACCATTAGCTATATCTTAACTAGACCTTCCATCTTACTGTCTAACATTTCGTTCCTTAGATAAGTTAAGAATATCAGTAATCTGTGGATACGCTCTCATAACTGATTGAGAATTAGAGGTAGTTACGCTGGAAATAAAGAGGCCTGGGTTGTCAAAATAGTCAACTTCATTATGACAAATATCATGCCAGACATTTAGTACCCTTGACTAAATATATTTTGATACGAAAGTCAGGAAATGTTAAGAATGGTCAATAACAAGAGCATTTACTTGTAATAATGCTAGTATTAGAAGAACCAGCGCAGGTAAGCTTTAAGGCCTTAGGTTTGAAAGACATCTAAATCTGCAAAATGGAAGTCTTCTATCATTACGCCCGATCCCGGCATTGCTTTCCATCCCACAAACATTTGCATACAGTTGGCAGCTTCACATTTCACCATTCTTGCTCAAATCTCCTTTACGTGATTAAGGAGAGGAACTGACATAACCCTTTTAGTCAAGGCGGCTGCCCGCTCACATTCATCTACTCTTTGTTTCGCTTGGAATGAACCCGGATGCCTACTTTCACCTTTCTCAACTTATTCTAAAATTCGGCCATTGGAATGTTGGAAGAATGATAGGCATTTTTAAATCTCTTTTATTGTTTTAGAAAAATCAGTTGGAAAGTGTTGTTAGCTTCAGTGGAAATGGGCGGATACAATCTTCAAGTCGAAGTGATACGAATCTTCCACCTTCTGGAATGCAACCACCACTACCTCTTCGTCGAGGTCCTGGAGGTGGCGGCGACGGTAGTGATGGAAGTGATGGACATCCTGACGACTATCGAATGGGACCAGCCATGCCTCTCCCACATTCTCCAAACAACTCTCAACCTTTTGCCTTTCTCACTGACCGAATAATCATCTTCGTTTTGTCTTCCATATTCGTGGTTCTTCTAGTGGTGACTGTGGTTCTTATTCTTCTCATCCGACGTCGAAGACTTATTGATATCAATACGAATAGAGGGCACAAAGATGGAACAAAAGGTTAGCTTTTATAGTGACTTAGCAATTGTGGTTTTGATATGACCTAACGGGAACTGTCAAACCCTTCCTTTTAATATTGATAACAGATCATTTTATTAATACAATGTGACAGAAATGTGATAACTGCCGGAATGTCTACCTCATCAGATTTTAAGATTTTGACACTCACTAGCGAGAGCACAATGTTTGAAAAATGTACTCCAGGTAGCTGACACAATGTAACTGAATAAAGGATACTCTCTCATTTTTGGGCTTTGAAGTTAAATTAGAATAATGTTACTGAATTTTCAGACTAAATTACTGGTGCAACTACGCATCTCAAATAAGGCGGTTAACCAGATCTTTAGTTTTTCAGTGAATACGATGTTGACAGAAATTATACGATTTTTAGCTTATTTAATACGGCCCTACAGATATGGGCAAATTCGAAATTAGTTAGCGGATCTCTTGATAGGCCAAAGAAAACATAGTGCAATATTCCTTAGTTAATTTGAACAAAAGATACTATCAACGATATAATTTCGACAGGAGTTATATTGCTGAATACATAATATTCACCGAGGAGACGAAAAAGGGAACTTCGTGGCTTTTAATCTTGAAACTGAAGTTTCTACGTCTCTTCAGTCTTGATTAAAGCTCCTCTATCTTAAAAAACATTACTCCTTGGACCTTCTGAGAAATCTTACCTGGCGCTTAGCTTTCAAGGCAGACACTTGAAATCTTAGTAGATATTGTTTTTGAGGGCTAAATTTTGCACTCATTAGCATTTCCTTAATCTCATATTTCATAATTCAATTCACAATCATCCTTAGATTTGTAATAAATTAGGAAGATTTTCTTCTGCCGATAACAGAATGATACAACCCTACATGATTTTTAAAATAACAGAGCTCATTAGAGTTTACTTTGAGTAAATGAATACAAACGCCTTTCAAACCATATGTGGTCATGACAGAATAGATTATTAATCTTAAAAATTACCCCATTGCCCCATCAAATTCAGACGGTAATTCCTAAATCATGAGTGATTTATGGAGAGAAAAACGGGTAATGCGTCAGAGAAGATGATTCATGTAGAATCAAGAAAATGGCAAATTGTGAAGTCTTGACGAGACATGTTTTTCCCATCTATCCCAGAGACGTATCTGTCTAAAAATGTCGATCGTTATTTGAATTAGGCAAGTCAGGGAGAGAGTAAGGAGAAGGTTGAATAAATAATTCTTTGACCAAAAATGGGGTAGAAATTCTTCTTACTAATCAACGTCGCCATTAAATAATGAAATCTTTGGCAAAAGATAAGTAAAATTCTTATTAAAATGTATCATGTTTGTTAAAGTTGCTTTAACTGCCTTTGAGATGAGGCTAGACTATTTATTTAAATAAATACCCGATTAAACGAAAAAGAATTTGCTCCTTTACCGTGAAAAAAACCATCTTTTGCTATTGTTCAAAACGTCGTTTAGTTTGGTTATTTGCAAAATAGAAACCATAACGATATATCAGAGGAAATATTTGAAAAGGTTGTACAAGTTTAATCAGATTTTGATATTATTCAGTTTGACTTTCTGGTATCTGACGTAGAATCAGCTTTTTCTGGTCGTGGTTTCGAAATCCTCTGTTGAACATTTTAGTTTCAGCGCGTTATGAACAAATGACGGAGAATAGCAAGAATATCTGTAGCTCAGAATGCTTTTCTTTGAATGTGACAACAAGTAATTATTACTATAAAAACGGAAAGTAAGTTCCTATCATAAAATAAAGGAATATGAATGAAAAATCAATTTTAGTGTTAGCAGTTTATTGATTAAAACTTATGTTGTTTTTTTTACATTCACGCAACAATTTAAAAACAATTAGAGGTTCTTTCCAGAAGAATTTCGAACCGGTGAATATTAATCATCAATTTAGAATCAATTTGCAGAAATCCTGTTTAGTCTCTAGCCTCCTTAAATCAATAATGTCCATCAAGCCCAGCCGTCAGCTTCAAATACAAAAATTGCCGAAGAGAAATAGTTGTAATCCGCAATTTAAGGCCAAAAGCTATTTTGGGATATGGGTTTAATTAAGAGCCTTAATTAAGCGTTAGATTTAAATTACTGCGCATTATAATTAAAGACATGATTTCGCTAATCGCCTTGCTAACGTAAAACTAATTTCTCTTGGTAGAAAAGTGACTTGCTATATGTTGGAGAAATCCATAAGTAAGAGCTGAAACTCTATTTCTGTATCTCTCTAAAAATCATATTTAAATTCTAAATATTCTCTTTATAGTTTCTCAAATTCAAAACAACATTAACCGCGGAGGTTTGAACTGTACGACGAACACACTTCAACTACTACGAAATAATGACGCTACAGGTGGAAAAGCCGTTCTCTTTCGTGCTGGAATTTCATCCGATGGAACTTCGCATAGTGATTCTGAAGGTCGAAGTATCATCACATCGGAGACATATCCTGTGAATGGGGAAGACCCTTACACCCTTCTTAAACCGCTCAATCGGAATCAAGGTGGAACTATAACGACTAATGAGGCGCGTTTCTTTTAAATACTGCTAGATAATTAATTTAAAGTTCGAATAAAGTGAAAAGGAAGATTGGTAAAAGTTATTTTGAAACGAAGACTAAATTAAAAGTGGTAAAATAGATGTGAAACGATAAGTATATATTAAACTACATCCTAACAATAAAAGATTTAAATTAAAATAACAAATAAATTTGTGCTTTAAATATAAGTTTGAACATATAATTTATTCATTTTTTGTTTCTGAAGCTTTTATGTAATGGTAAAATTTAAATTTGGAGAGGAATGATTTTTTCACCTCCGATTTTCAAATATTATCTGTCTCAATTTTTTATTATTTAAAATGCACTAAAATACTATTATTTTTTCAAAAATATTTGCTTTAAAATAAATGACTGATTAACTTGAGGGGAATTTTATTGATAACTATCTAAATTTTGAGTGACTGGCCCTGTGGTATTTCGCTTTTAATTACGTTTAATGCGTTCGTGTGTGAGTGTTTAAGCGTTAAAACAAATTAATTTATTTCGTAGTGGAATTTGTAATCTGCGCGTTTACTATTAAAACATGCAATTGAAAAAAAATGAAAAAAGCGGTAAAGATTTCTCTGCTACAATTTTAGGGCTAGTCTCAGATATCTATCACTAGAAAAGGAGAAAGAAACTGGACAATGCTTCGAATAAATTAAAGGATTATTTCAGTCAAAACAAGAGAGACGTCTAATTACTTTGCAGACAATTAATATTGTTAGCATATATAGCTACGACGTTGGAAATAAGCAGTTCCATCCTTTTATCGATATCTTTGTTTATTGCTCTATTTTCCATTGGTGTGTTAGAAAAACCCCGTTACAAAGACATCATAATCAATGATTACTGCTTCATAAGGCACAAATAGTGTTTAAAAAGATCTATTTCCAAGCCTAGTTTCTAGACTGAAGATTGAACTCTAGGTATCATAAAGGTCAAACACCGTATAATTGGATTTCGAATCTTGGAAATAATACTGGAAGAGTTGGGAGAGTTGGTTACAGTTTAACTTTTTAAATATCACGCGTTCGCAAGCCTCAAAATGGTCATGTGCTGGTGACATAGCAAGAATCACGAGACCGATGCCAGAAGGCTATACAATGTGAGTTTCTCTTCAGAGCGGCTCTGCGATTATTTCCATCATCCCAAAACGGGTGAGGAGAAAACACTTTTCTTATTGGGATTAGAAGTAAAGATGCGTAACGAATGCGCCAAAAATTCATTCTCGTTAATGCTGATCTATGAGAACTTCATTGCGATATATTTGGTAAATGTTTAACATTTCAGTGTAACATAAATAAATTGCGTTTGAAGTTGTTTTAACGCTGATTTTTTTTGTTTAGATGGGTTATAAGACTTACAATCATTGCGTTCCAATGAACTCCTTTTCTACACTTCTTCCAGTGCAAAATGCAGGAGTAAATCGTAAGTTCCCTCTCCTTGAAGCAAAAATTAAATGTTACAAGAAGTAAAATAATCATGCATTGCGGATCGATCGAAGTCTCTAATTTATAAAAATATATTGGGTCATCAGATCGTAAAAGTTGGAAAATGTTTCTGTTTACTTAAGCTTCGGCTAAAACGCTATGCCTTATCAAATCACTGATATTCAGCACTGATAACTACTCATCGATCATATTTTTATGATAATATTGCGAGAGATGACAGGAAGCATATTTCCAGAAGTATTTACCCACTTGGATAGATAAAATTTGATTTGATCAATATACTCTCTTGTTGGTCCATTAATAAGGATCATGCGGGAAGTAATTAAGTTTCGAATAATACGTACATATTCCTATAATCTCCGAGTAATTTTGTAGCAAGGAAATCCGATTCTTTAAGTCATGTGGTCTGTAGCAACAATTTGATAACACACTTTAATAAATTATTTTGAAAGTGTAACATTGGTGACTTCAAACGGGATGATTTTCCCTCATTGTCCTTAAGAATGCGTCTTATTTCACGTTATGCCAAAATTACGCTTTGATTTCTACTAGGTATTTAACGCTAACCAACCCGAAAATGTATAAATTTTATCTAATGGAAATTAACATATATCACCCTAATACATTAAAACAAAAGAAAATGATGCTGAATTGGATCTATGTGACAGTTTCGTTCATTTATGCTGGTGGCGTAACGGAAGCACTGATGGATGCAAAGTCCTATAATCGCATTTTAAGCGCTGTTCAATTTTGGTCAATAAATGAAAACGTATTTACACTGTCCAAAATGAGTGTTGGAATACACTCACCTTCAGTTGATATGGAACGATAATAATAGTTCTATTTGTTCTAACAACCAAAGGAACCTTGTAGTTACGACAAGCGAATATAATGGGGTCCCAAATTGTTGGTCCTCATAGTAAAACAAAACTTTAGCAACTTTTAATCATGTGAGATCATCTAAGCAGGGGAAAAGGTAAATAGTCCCTTAAGAGAAGAAACGGATCAAGAAGGAGCAAAAGAAGATCGTATTGTCGGGGTGTTGAGGGAATAACTTCAGTTGAATTATATATATACATATAGGATTGTCTATTCTTCTTAATGCATATTTTCAACGTCCATATCTTATCGATTTAATTCACTCACCCCATTTCGATAGGTTTGTCTTCTTTAATATAAGATGATGCGATCTATAGTGTTTTGGCCAATTAGATCTCACTAGAGTTTATTCTTATCATGGAGTTTTTGCTTTTATAAAATTCAACTTGTAAAATCAGTTATTAGGATTTCGTAAAATAAAACATGAAGCAATCACATTTAACTCACACATTACAACTGACAATTTTAACCACAAAAGTCCTGTTCACTTATGTTCAACTCCAATTTTTTGCACCTTAAATTTAAGCAAATTAAACTGGAATTCCTTATATTCGAAGAAGAAAGCTTCAATTTTCCTTTCAACTTTTAACTTTATTAACTCCGATAACACGAGTAAGCATTGAATAATTCCATATATAACATGATTTTTTCTCGCTTGAAACTCACCTGTCAGTTACGATATCCTTCAATTTCTAACATGCTTAAATTTAAACGTTTTTATCTGCTTAACAATTGACCATGAAATTTGTATTTCCTAACCTGATATTGTTGTATTTATAATATTCGGCAAGCCATGCCCATGTTTTGTACTAATTTTACAATGGAATGAAATTGACAATAAATTGAAAACAGGACGGCGTCAGAGAAAGAAGGGAGTGTTATGGAGTCAGCAAAAATTACTCTGGCATGCATTCCCCAGCTCAATTGCAATAAACCGCCTAATGGATTCACATTAAATATATATACATATGCATCAGACGCGTTGGAATGCATTAATCAAATATAAAACTTGAGTTATTTAAAAGTATCTGTCAGTCGATTACTTATTAAATTGTTCATAAGTGAATTATAATTGAATAAGTTGTTTTTCCCTCAATGTGTATTTGTTTATTTGAATAGGGTATTATTATTAGTAGAATGAATATAGCAAGGCATCAAACTAGGCATAGATGGCTTTTGAATAGGTCGTATATGATGAATGAATGAAAAGCTATGGAACACTGAAGCTTTTTGTTCAAGTTCTGAGAATGACTGATCATTATGGGAATACGTGCTCAGATCGATGCATGTACTGTCAAGAACTGGCATCCAAAACTTAGGCATGCATTTAAGCCTCTACAATTTAGAAACTACAGGCGAATGCTTGAGCATATTTCAGATCATCGATAAAACCATGTGTTAAGTTGGTTCTTCGCTTATAATTAGACGTTTAAAACTAGGAGCTACTTCCAAATTATAATTCAATTTTTAATCTTTCATGCCTTTATTGAATTTTATTGCTTAATCTCTACATAAATTTGTTGCTTATTCATCTGCGATATCGAGGGTCATGAATTCAAGATCAGAATGACCAATCGCTATTGTGGTCATTCAGATCAATCAATGGGTAGCAATATGCGAGATTTTCAATTAGTTGATCATCAGGGTTTCTCCTCTCCGTTAGCACGAATAATGAAATACACTTTCTTCAATGAACTTGAAATCATTATTACTTTAAACCCTATATTCAGTTTGATTAAGGTCTTGATATATAAGTTATAAAATATGTGAGGATGGCTTTTTTATGTTGTTTCAATGATACCTTAAAATACTGACTTAGATGTCTGAACCTTTCTTAGATATATTTGACTGCACTCAGGACTGGCATAAAATAAGAATAAGTCGTGCTTCAGAGCGACTTACGTCTGTTTACCTTATGGCTGTCTGGTTAATAATTCACGTTAATTCTTATCTGCTAGATATAATGGCGTTTGCCAATGTGATTCACAGACCTTAGAGGCTAAACAATTAAATTCTAATGATCGCAATGAAAGACAGAAAGTAAAGCCTCCAATTTAATTCAAAACAACATCTTCCGGTATTTCTAATTTGCACGGTTGTGCAGATACTTTATGCTTTACTTTCTCTCCAACCATTTTATTTATTAAGTTGGTGAGCATTATAATTATCGGAAACGCAGGCGCACAAATTGAAGACCTCTTACTTGGAAAGTGGGGATGGGTGTGATCTGTGGATTTTGGGTTTAGTTCAAAAAGGGAGAGAGAAAACTGAATATGCTTCTTAAAAGTCCTTTGAAGTAAAGAATGGTATTAGTTATAATATATCAAAGGCTAAGGATGACATTCTGATATAAAACAATTCAACGACCCTCTTCTATTGTTAAATTTTATATGACCACATAGAACATCTACAATCATGAAGTTCGCTGCATCTATAATACGACGAGTTTTCATATGATGCAAGAACAAATGGAGGAATAATTAACGAATATCATCTTCGTTGCTCATATCAATTAATTTGATTAGTGAAATACGTAGCATACTACCGACTAGAACAATCCATAAACTAAATGATTTGTCATCATAGATAAGATTCCATTGTTGGTACTCTATGCTTAAGAAATTGTCATAGAATACTATTTTGTCAGCTGCAAATTGAGCAAGATAATATGATATTAACAAATTTAGCACTGGTTTTGCAGGATCAAGTCTTTAACATATCGTTTTTGTACATCCAGACCTTTTCAAATGGAGTGTTTAGCTGTGGGGGTTACTGCTTTTTATAAAAGCAAATTAACAAAACATCGAATAGCATTATTATAAACTTAGGCGTCTTAAAATTACTTATAACCCACTTTCCCACTTTCACGCAGAGACCCTTGCGTGAAGTCATACAAAGTTAAAATCACTTTTTGTACATCTTAAGTGTGACTTTAGTTGATACTTTGCCATGTCGCGTTTAGCGATTGTTTTTACCACTCAAAACGTTAGCAGAGGTGTGTGTTTATCAGTCTTTAACTTTTATTTAAAGATGTCTATGGCACGCACAGCCCTCTGTAGTTTATCGGCTGCTTCTGAGAGAGTGAATTTTTTGTGTCACATTTTAAACCCTCCTCCTCTGCACACAGAGTTTAGTATAACTCCTTTCCAGTTTGAAAATACAGTCAGTCACAGTCCTCACAGCACTTCGATTTAACAGCACCCACTTATAACCCCACCCGTCCTCCGACTTTTTCCACTTCCAACTTGTTCAGACGCTTCATAACAGTTACTGACGCGTTAATTTTCTGCAAAGACCGAGGAGAAGGAATAGGTAGAATGGGAGAGGGGGTGGTTTTCGAGTCCTCAGTTTCCAAATATGTTTAGAGGAAAAGTTGCACACAAGGTATGGCGTGCTGAGAAGATTAATGGGGGTAAAATGACAAAAAAATCACTTATTTGGCTAACGAGATGTCTTCTTTTTTATCTTGTTCGTGAGTCGCCACTGCCGAAAGGGAAGTGATAATTGAGGAGTCTAATGGAAGCGTTAGACTGTGTTAATCTGTCAGTAGTGTTTTTTGCCTTTAAGAAAAAGAAAGGTGTCTAAGACAAAAGTAGATAGATAGATACCTGAAGACATTACCAGAAAAGCGTAACTTCAATCCAGAGCTGCGAAAGATTTATGTTGAGGATTAGATTTTTAAGTACTCTTATGGAGAATAGGAACTGCTCAGTCAAAGGTTCCACAAGGCATCTTCTTTTGGACTTGGAAGCCAATACTATTCAGATCGAACGAAATTTAAGAAAGAATTTTTTGTTGAAATTCTCTAATTTGAATTCGTACCATTTGTGATGACTAACGATGTTTTATTGACATTGACCTCAAATAAATTCCTTAAATTTTCCGTTTATCCTAATCCACTCCTTCTGATAGATATTTTAGAATTTATACAGCTGTCATTATTTACTTAAGAATCTATTTATACCAAATCTTCCCCTAATGGTTGAGAGTTTTGTTTGTTCTATGAACACAAAGTAAGCCACCAAGTTCACTTCTGAAGATTAGGCTGTTATTTATTAAATAATGAGGAATGAACACCACTAGGTGCATTTCAAACTGAAGGGCTAGTATCAGCCGACTTGGAATAACGCCACTACTCTTGGTTTAACCAAGGCCCAAAGTTAAGGAGGGGAGAATGGTATATATGGATCCTCATTGAAGCTCGCTAAATGGTGGTGTAAAAAGTAGTCCCCAGTGGACTTTCCAGGGCTGACAAATTAATAAATCAGACTGAAAAATGGATAAACCAATGCAATGAATGGTAAACAAAACAGAATAAGTCACTCGAGTTTGATTGTCGAAAGACATAACAATAATAGAAAAATTAAACGTAGAGATTTATGGATTTTAACGCTGAGAGGAAGGTACGAAAAGAGTTCTTCTTACTTATCAACAGCATCATCATTCTCTTTGATGCTTATAAATATATAAGTACGCTCCCTTAGGGCAAGGAGTCCAGGAAATCTAATTTGTTGGGGAAGTGATCATAGGAAGCTTTAATTAGTGTGTACATGCTCCCCCGTGGCCACAGAGATGCGAAATGATTTCCATTACTAGCATGTCGGGAGAGTCGTTAATAATTAATTTACGTGATCTGATTAATCCCCTACAGTAAAGAACGAATTATTCCTATAAAAGAAAATATTTCGTCTCCTCCCTTTCACCTATATTAATTGAGGCTAAAATTTTCATATATAATTCATTTATTTTACCCTCCAAACCAAAGTATAAAGATGATACTCAAACAAAGAATATGTTACATAAAATTTTTTGATCTCTTTACTTCAATATACTTGCAAGCCTAGTGAACCTGAGAAAAAGCTTCTCATGTTCACTTAAGATAGATGAAGCGAAGAAATTTTGAGGCCGCTCTTAAGAGAAGTGCACATTTACTGCCTCTTTTGCCGACTAGAATTAACTAGCGTGGTTAGCCATACACGTCACAGTCTGGAGATATCCCTTTTTTTAGGTTTGACATATATTTATCTCGAAAGTAATAGTTATAATTATGTTGCGAGAACAAATGAATCATTCCCTAACTGACAGTGCTTGGGGTTTGGTTTTATTGTGATTAACGATATTAGTTGTCCCAGTAACACCGTAATCAAATGGGAATCAGGTCGCATTAGTACTCACCAATTTTAAAGAAAATTGATTTACATGAAAGAAATTTTTAATGATTAATAAAAGTGTTATGAAATCTTCTCGCGATTAGCTTCTTATTCGATAAACTATTTTTTCTCTTTGAATATATTAATTTGCGTGCATGTCAGTAACAACAGTTACTCAGTTCATATTAGACAATGTGTTCTGATATATCATTATCAGTTTCAAATAGTTGTTGAGGCTATTTAGCGGCAACCTTCATAATGGAAAATAATCCATCAAAAAGATCTCAGGACAGAAAATTGTTAGCGGTGCGTTAACGACTAAGATTGGCATTCTGATAGATGACAGTTTGACGTACCAATAATTCTGTCAAATTAGTCCCGTATTAAGATCACCAAAACCTCCCGGTAGATACTCTGCATATCTTGTGGTAGTAGGAATAAAATTTGGTTTCAATATAAGCGGGATTCAAGATTTAGCTCTTTCTCCATCACTCAGCGTGGCCACCAACGCGATTTTCTAAATTTCTGAGTTGAAAAATAACCGACAAAATAAAAAATTCTTTTAATTTATTATAGAAGAATCCATGCAAAAGGATGTACAGTGGAATATTAAAAAATTTGATTCAATAGTCATATGTTCTGCTACTGCTCGAAATGGTGCAAGGTTGCAACTCTTCATAAATTTTTAAGGGATGGAAGGAAAAGCCTACTTTTCTTAGTATTTAGGTACGTGTGTGTCTACTAAATCGGAGGTCACAGACATGATACTCATCTGTGCCCACCTCCAGTAAACGCAAATATAGACGGCGTGATCAACAGGACAGGTTGAAACACGTCAAAATAGGGGTGACAGAAGGCGAGTTTCTCATCAAAGAGATACCAAAATGCTACTCATAGCAAGAATATTGTTACCCTTGAGACTTTCTCATAGTAGTAATGCTTCGGCTTTAGATTAGATAATCATTCATCAGTTGTAATAATGAATTATTCTGTGGCAAACATACCATTGGTAAACCTAATCCTTTCTCAGCTATTTTGCATATTTTGAGTATGTCAAGGCTTCTTATATTTTTTCCTTTTTTCATTCAATCGTATTTTATTTTTTTCCTTGCAGAAGTTGGCTCTCAAGGTCATCCCACAGTTCTCTACTCCACATCAGACAATTACTCAAATGGATTCGCTCATGTATACCCCGTCTGTACAACTACTCGAATCACCAATCATCAAACGGGAGGAGGTGGTGGCGGAGGTCAACGCCACGCCAGTCCAGGAGGGAACACTCAACTCTCAAGCCTCGTGACACAACCTCGAAAGTGCTCCTCGGCGGCTACTGCAGCGTACACGGAGATGCCGGCTAATGAAGATGGCGAAGGGGATCCCAACAAGTGTGAATATCAATTCTTGTTGCAACAGAAGGTGAAGTCTTGTTTAAACTGATTATCTGGCGCCTGATAAATTCAAGCTTTGATAAGAAAAGCTATCGGGGAACAGCACTGTTCTAACCCTTTTAAATGTAAATAGGAATTTCCCCATGAATTATAACAAATTCACTTAATTGCCTTTTTTTATTTGAAATTTTCTCTGATATTTTTTAAGTGGGTCTTTTCAACAGATCTGCGAGCATCAAACAAATTAAAACCAGAGTTTTAATGTTCTTTTCCACCCTTTGAATTCAATATAATTATAAAGTTCATTTGCTAGGCACGCCCTAGACTTGAGTTCTTATTACTGAAAAAGCGAGCACATATTAAGGATAAGTGGAAGTTAAATTTACAAACCATATCTAAACTAAGTAAATATTCAAGCAGAAAAGGAATTATTGGTATATCGGCCGAAAGCTCATTCAATCTGTTCCGTTTATTTTAGAATACATTAATTAATTAATGATCTAAATACAACAAATATTTTTTCAAGACTACTATTTTACTACACTAATTATGTCACTCAAATGAGTTTTCAAAGGGGGTGCAAAAGCTCATTAATTATTAATGTGCTGACAGATCTCATGTTGAATTTGTTTGAGCTCATAATCTTCACGTAAGCCAATCAAAAATTATTGTAGGATACATGCCCAATAAACAGATAAAATTGTGAATTACTTTGTGACTAAAATGAGTAGACGTTATAAAAATTTGAAACTACAGAAAGATTTCCCAATAAAGAGGGCGACCGGAAAGTTACCCCCTTGCCTTAAAAATTGGATAATTTTATTACTTTTATTTTAAAAAATAGAACATGAGTTTTGTTCGAAATTCAAGCTGCACCAGAGCATTCCAATGCAATTTTTTGAATCGCTCGAGATTCCACTCTAAAACATATAACCTTGATTTTTACATGAAAGTTCTTGGTTGTCTTGAACTTTCAAATATCTGGAGATCTAATTTGGGTGGAACTTTCAATCCATCCGTAAGCATAGAAAAATCAAATATTGTTCTCTTCGTATCCTCTCTGATTTTTTTATAATTAGCGCACAAATCAGTGTTAATATAGCCGTTTTAGGCATCAAATAGAAACTGATATGCGCGTACTAAAAATATGATCCACGTTAACAGGGTATTTGATCAGATATCAATCTTATTTCCAAAATGAATATCAGAAATGTATGCTCTTCCAAGACCTTTAGAAAACTCCATTAATGAGCATTAAAGAGATTACTACGGACTTGTGATATTTATGAATTTGCAGTTGGTATTCTTGTATATTTCAGCTAGTTTTCTCCGTCAAACTTTCCTACCATTTCTCAGAATGTGGGGTAATAGCATGCGAAATTTTCAAATAGTCTCACTAGCAAAGCTGCAATAATGACTCAAAGAAAGAAAATAAATTTTAACTCCGAGAGAAGCGTAACAATGTCCAAGGAAAAGTAAAAGTGGGATGGTTTTCGTTGTGCGTGTAAAACGCAGCTGTTTAAAGAAATTCCTTGTTGGTTGGTTGGCTGACAGGAAAATAAACAATTTAGTTTATTATCACATGGAAGGTCCTAATAATTTTCACACACACTTAGTAAAGAGGAGCGAGAAAGAAAGATAGGAGTTAGAAGAAGAAGGGAAAAGAATTATTCTACTTTGCTAAATTTTGCGCACTTATAAATAATGATAGCTTCAAAGATGAATTTAAGGAGGAAAGAAAGTCAACTTCGTTCCTCCTCCACTATTTTCACCTTTCTACGGCATCTTCCCCGTCCAGTGGTCATGGAGTTGGTTAAAATAATATTTTTTATTTTAATATATACCCTCTTGAGGTGCTTTATGATTTATAATTATTTAACAGATGGTTGTCTACTTTGAGTTCGTCTGTTACACCATATGGCGAATTTGTGTCGTAATGTCACTTGTAAGGACTCATAATAAACTTTGCTCACAAATCTGTTCAATTGTTTTCATCAATTTGAATTAATTCAACCTATTTAGTTAAACAATTGCGAAATTAGTTATCTGCACCGGTCTAATCAGCTTATTGATAAATGTTTTTGCGGTTTCGACGACTCATCCACAACTGTTAGTCATTAAACACAGGCGTAATTAAGCCTTGTTTGCACATAACATGACTTTAACTTACGAGATTTTTTGATAAATCGGTGAAAATAGGTGACTCTAATTAGGTTAGCTTACTCTTATCTCAATCGCTGTGTTAGCTGTTGCTAAAATTTATGGCCGCTTAATGTGCGTCCAAGGTGACGAGGATTTCATTTAAATTTTTCAGGTACCCGTTTTAATCCAACGTAAACCATCAAAAAATCAAGGAATCTGTGAGGAAAAACTGATAGGACTAGGCATTCAGTCAGATGCATGGCCCTCGACATCTCAAGAAGGTAATGACCACAATGGCTCAAAGATAAAAAATCAAGCTTATAAGTCAGCAACTCTTCAACCAATAAGAAGAAGTAATAGTTCAGATTGGAATTCAGATCTCGAAGATACAATCAATTCAACAACTCTCCTACAACCTCCAAAGGTGGTAAAGTTTTCAGCCAGCAGTATCTCCTTGAACAAGTTGAATTCAACTGGAGAGGTTCTATCAAAAACCGCGGAAACCAGTTATGTGTAATGAAATATACCGCCTCGAGCGGCGGCCACAGGCTTCCTATCTTATCTGTCATTCCTACCTAAGTAATTATGTAAAGTAAATCGTAGAACTCTCCCCTTGTGCAGCAGTAACTCTCTTCATTCTGTCTTATTTATTTTGTTGAAAATTTTCTTTAGTTGGTGCCACGACCAACTTACCATTTTGTAAATAATAAACTCTGCATTGTCTGCAACACTGCCTTGTTTGAAAGGTGGACAGTTTTTCATTATAACATAGAGTATAATGGGAAATATTTGCTATTTACGCGGGCGTAAACTAGTTGCCATTTGAATAAACACACAAAAGACCACATTAACTGCGTAGATAGAGTCTACTGACAATTGAGGACTGTACTCGTAATGGAGAACCAGTCAACTTTTATCCGATCATATATCAGCTCATTCGCTCCCATTCTTTTTACAGGATTCAGTTGCTGCAATTTGGACTTGAGGTTTATTAAACTGGTAGGAAATATTTGGCGTTGTTCTTAATCGACTTCGAAGAAATTAACTATTGGGAGGCATCGCTAACAACTAATTGGTGGTGTGCTAACTATTATCGTACTAGAATCTTAGGAAAGTGAAATGCATTGGGAACTGCCTTAAAGAGTCACAAAAGAGCACAGTGAGAACACATCCGGTCTAGTTCATATGGTTCAGGATTATTTTACAGCTGACCAGATAAATAAACTGGCCTATCTGAGGAGGGGGAGGTCAACCAAAATCAAGCCGTCGTGTCTCAAAGGGAGTTTGTCTTTGGCCTGACACTGGTAGCCCGGATATCGCATGTTCAAATTCAAGTTAAGAAAAAGATAAATCTCTATGCCTCTGACATATTGCCGCAAATACCCCATTTTCTATTTTGCATATGACACTAGTCGATCAGGTACGGTATAAGGCTAATCTATTAATAGATCTGGACTAGCGATCTTGGTTTGATTTAACATTAAAATGTGCAAAAGTAGCGTTTGTTCATGATGTGATAAAAACCTCATAGACAGTTTCAATTTGGAAATTTCAAAGGATTAGCATTAATATTACATCTACCGCCCACGGTGGTTAATTTTACGTGGTCTTTTAAATACAGTCCTATTTGCCATTTAACCCCATTTAAAAATTGCTATATGTTGTGGTCAGTGTCTAGTTTTCCCGCGAATGAAAGCAGCTATAAAAATGAGTCATTTGCATTTAACTCCACTTAACGTTTTGATTTGGTGGGTTTATTCATGGCAAAATTGACTTCTCAATAATTTTTGGAGAGTAACTATAATGGTCGGCTTTGCTCGATAATACTGAGTGACTGGAGCCACGTTTTCCAAGTTTGAGCTAAACAATGAGCTAAATTGAAGTAGAATAATCCTCGCCTATAAAATGAAAGATATTTTAGCTATGCATTCACTATGCCAACTGGCATAATATAAAAGGGAGTGTAGAGTCTGCAATTTGAATATTAAATAACACACAAAAGGACTTGCCTCGTTAACGTTTGCACGAAATTTTTCTTCAGTCGCAACAATGCGACTTAGAGTTTTATTTTTTTAAAAATTAATGGATGCCCTTTTCTTAAGTAAACTGAGAAGTTTGTACAGAGTTAGAGAAATTGAAGAGGTGTTGAGCTTCACGAGAACGCATACCCGGCGCTTGCGGCGCTGGATTTATAAACAAATTTGCAAATTTCAGTGTGTAAAATATAAACACTCACACACGTACATACCTATTCGAAAGTTGCTTTTTCATGACCAAGTGACATCCTGTTTATATCATTCTGCAGCCACTTTACCTCGAGTGTTTGACACCTTAATACTTGCCCCCCTTATTTTTAAATCTGAATGTCTAAAAAATTACCTATAGTTATAACTGATCGCACAAATTGGATAGAGAGATATTCACCAACAACTGTTACCTTAACTAAAGAAATAGGAGCCAACTATCAAGAAAGTAATAATTGTTCCCCATATGCTCCTTAAAACTTTTCTTGAAAGGTTTGAGAACAATAAGCCTAGTTGGAGTTTAATTAGAACATCGAACAGAAAAGAGAACCTCTTCTAAGACTCTGGAATTAGGAACAGTCACTCCTTGTCCCAGTTAAACAATACATAGTTTGTAAATTGTACAATTTTCGATTTCAACATGCACTTTATAAAGTTAGTCAAGAACAAATGTTTTGCATATTGGTTCGTGGTTGCTAATAAAACCGGAGTACATCAATGTGGTTTCAATACACATCAAAAATAAATAAATATTAAAGTTGACGAACAAAATATGTGAAGATTACAACTGATGATGGGAGGAAAACTTTCCCTTAGTCAACCTAACCTGCCAAGAATTATATTAATAATTATACTGGCTGATGATGACCAGTTTGTTATAAGAATCTAATGAAGGAAAACCAGGTATTTAATAAATGTACTATATACATAATTGTCGGATAAAAATGAGTGATTTTTATTCAAAAAAATTAAATTAACAAGTTATTTCTACTTAATCAATGAATTTGCGCATTTGTTAAAACGTGCTAAATTGCAGGGTCGTCGCCTTCCACTATTTTGGAGTAAAGCCGACCATTAATACATTTACGTATCGCTGTTGAGTTCTGGGATTTGTGGCTATTTAGTAGGTTAATGAGTTTATTACAAAGATATGTATTCCACAGAACTTTAAATTAACACTAGGTAGGAAGTTTCATAAATTGTTCTCAAAAATGCTGGTAATCGGCCTCTAGGTTGCAGGTGATCAATCATTTTTCCCGCCTGAACTTCCGCTTGTCCCGTTAAAACAACACAGTCACCATAAACCCATTTGTACGCCTAAAATAGTCAAGGAAATGACATTTACGTTGATAAAGTATAATAGGGGTAACTTTATCGCTTAAATCGAAACCCTTCATGCAGTTACGACTCATTCTATCTCCAAACTCGATCTTCACAGGGCAGTACTTGTCAATGAATACATTAAGTTATTAAATCATCTACCACTGCAAAGTATCAGCGGACTTAGGATTTTGTACTTCACACATTTTTGTGTATTTCCCAATCTACATGCAGAAAAGTTTTAAATTTATATTTTTAATAGAGGGACAACAATTCGCGGCCTTTTCAAAGGTGGAAATAAAACTATTAACCAGTTTTAATAAATTCTCTGATTTAAAAAGTCACTCTGTGTTGTCATCTTATAATGAAGATAACTTTCTTTAGCCAACAAATGACTCAATTATGTTGCCTTATAAATTTTCCTGGATTGCCAAAAATAATTCTTTATTTATAAATCCTTCTAATATATGTACACTTCGTCCATATGATGATTTTGAAAATATAAGAGAAATTACTAATTAGCCGTACCCTGTAACGCCCATGCATCTTGAGAATAGGTCATGAAATTTTTAAATTTCCTTCCCTTTAACTCATTTCCTTTAGATAAAGGCATACTTAATAATTTTTACTGCAAGCAGCGGTGATTAAAGTTGTATCAAACTGTACCGGATTATGATTATTCAAGAAGTAAACATAACGTTGACATTCTGTACTGTTCGTTTCTATTTTTAAAACTAATCGCAAATTCATTTAAA
The DNA here is from genome assembly GCA_900708905.1 of Hymenolepis diminuta. NCBI lineage: Eukaryota > Metazoa > Platyhelminthes > Cestoda > Cyclophyllidea > Hymenolepididae > Hymenolepis > Hymenolepis diminuta. The sequence continues at coordinate 773,051 of CAADRB010000030.1, forward strand.
ATCGCATAAATGCAGTTAGTATTAGTCAAAATTCATTCATGATATTTATCTCTATAAAAGGTAGATGTTTAGTTACACGTAGATCTAAGTGATTCGTCCATTTATAGGTAATTTAAACAAATTTTGACGATCGAAATGAACTAATAAGGCTTTCATTGTGTATATCAGCTTTGTAAAATTTTACCATTTTTGCTATTCTTCCTTATATTAACAATATCTTGACACCATTCAAAAGTAATTAATTTACCTCTACTTCTGCCCTTTGTACCCATTTTGAAATTCAAGGCCGACTGACTATTTAACACTTTAACCACCACTTTGGCCGATTGTTTACAAAACAGAGGGAGGCATGTGGCTTGCATTTAAGCAGCTAATAGCCATTTTATGATTCATCAAATGGCCAAGCCCCTAATATCTACCTTGGGGGGTTTAACTGACGTTTTTTACTTTGTGGGCAACGGCTTCAGTTTACAAAAATAAGAACACACGAAATCTAAACTTAAACCTCTACCTCACCCTGCTAACGAAATTGACTATTTGTACCAGGTGGATTAATCACGTGGACAGTAGATGGTCATTTTGGCACAGTAATATCTGTCTTTGGGTGGACAAAGGACTAAAAGATTGATAAATGGGCTCTTCTCTAATCGGATTCCAAAATAGAAGCTTAATAGAGAATATTTATCAGTTCTTAGTACGAAATAAATTTAAATTTTGCAAACTTATCTCATCTCTGTTATACCGTAGCTGTAAACTGGGAAATATTAATGTAGATCATTTGTCTGCTCAACTATTGGTAGGAAAAAATGAATTAAAGCAGCAAGATCGATCATTCCTGATCAAATAATACCGTTCAATAAGCGCTGAATATCGTAGGCAAGCATTTGCTGCAATCCAGAGGACGAATCGTGAAACGTGAATTTTGAAATGTGAACTACCCACTTAGTAAATATTGCACAACTCGAGTCCAAAAAATTGTGACTTTTTGATACCTCAGTGTTGTTCTCTTTTTGATCCCCTCCTCTTTATCATTTGTTGGTCTTACTGGTGTTTGATGCCAGTTATTTCCCTCTATTTAAAATTTTATTTTTTTGTATTTCTGTGGGTAATAATAGTAATTGATAGATTTAATTGTACCAAACTATATATTATGCTAAGAAAGTTCACATATAGGATAGAAGAATAGTGAATCTAATTTATTTAAAATTTTAAATGCTTTTCCGTTTGTAGAGGCAATGAAAATAGGTTAATAATGCTTTGATTAATGTTAAATAGCTATTTTTATCATTCGAAGAGACAAATACATCAAGATTTCATGAACAACCATTGAGAAGCATTGAAGAATCAATAATTCTGAAACAGCGGTGATCAAATATTGGAATTTAATTTTTGGAAAACTAGGACTAGCTACGGAAAACCGTATTCAAAAAGTGAAAGTTGAACAATTAGATAAGTTCGGAATTCAAATGAAACAACTCTCATCCGCTTACGTTCACCGACTTCCCTCTTCCATTCATTACTATTCCCCATATTTAGGTGCTTCCTCATGATTAAAAAATGTAATATTTACTTTACCACGGATAATAACAGGCGAAGTGATAATTTAATGGGGAAGGTTCTTAAGAAAACGTATTTCCCAATATCACTCGATAAGCAATGCAATGTGATTGATCTTATTCGTGATGGTTGCAGCCAATTATCAACTGAATACAACGATTGTAACATTCTCAGACGTTCAGAAAGCGCCTTAGATAAGGAAATTCATTGGGTAAAGAAGTTAATTTAATCGCAACGTGTCTTACTTCGGATCGTTCATGCGCTAAATGTAAAAAAGCAGCGAATAAGCACCATTTTGTTTGTGACCAGATTATTAGTTGGCGATTTCAGTTTTCTGATAACCTAAATGCGCGACTATTGACATTTTTACAGAAATAAATGACGCAACTATTGGTGTTCATTTATCAATCTCAAGAAAGGAGGATGCTTTTTCCCAGGTTTTCAATAATTAATTATGCCAGAGTCTATTAGAATAGCTGTGTGTCCCCATGAAATACTGTTTCTTAATATATCTGAAAAATATCTATGTGAATGAATCAATACTTAACTTATCAAATGGTAGTTTAGAAAGTTATCAATCGTCAGACAAAATAAACAAGGACTTGAGTTATGGATGATCTACCTAGAATCGAAAAGGATTAGATTTTTATTTTAAATTTCGATCGGAAATCATAAGTAAGTTTCAAGAGGCATGTATTTTTCAAACAAGCCCCAAGTTTTCGAAGTAGGAAAGTGTGATAAGGTACCTCAAAACTCCTCCAATTACTGATTTGCTACGAATATATTGCATCCATGTTGTATTGTACGTTGGAGGAGCACCAGAATAGTTTATTTCTACTAATAAGAGTACGGTGAAAATTATGGAGCAAATATCTTGGCGAACAATGCCCTTTAGGGGAACTGATTCGACAAATGTGAAAAATTTATACGTTATTACTTGAGCTAGTCCCACGTGAACTGAATAAGTCAAATTGCTTGTATGGTAGGGCGGTGTAGATTTTTTTCTGGAAAGTTATTCATTTAGATGGTTCAATGTAAAACCTATATACCATTATGTCGCCTAGTCGCCATAGCGTAAACCTTAAGTTAAGTATTTGCAGAGACCTGCAAGTCAGCATGAAGAGACAACTGTTCAGAAGCAAACAAATTTTAACTATGAAAAGCAAGATACGCTGAACATAAGACAAATGTGCAAATTCAATGAGGAAACAAAAATAAATTGTTAATTTAACTTTCTTTTTTTTATCTAGCGACCCTGGCGATATTTGTTTATCCATACGTTTAAGTTTTGGTTTCACCTCGAGTCTTTTTCGAGGTCTTCTGAAGCATTTGGAGTACCAATCAAGTCGATGATTACGCTGAGTCTCCGGAGTTTCGGGATTCCAAGGCGGAGAGAGATCACGATATATATTATTACCAAATAGGCTATTTGAGTTATTAACCTTTGTTTCTTCCTCAAATTTCAGGTGCGCTATTGTCGAGTGTAAGATTAATTCACCTGATTGATGTCTTCATGTCTTTTCTTCATAACTCATCTGTATTCACGTATCTGTATCCCCATAAAGAAATTTTCAATCTCAGAGTTAGCCTGTGCATAATAGAGGCCCTATGAAATAAGATCAATTCCTTTTCACTCCACTTAAAATGTACTTTATTTATTATTAAAACTGATATTGTGAACTCTGTTGAGCCCGCTTAAGTTAAAAATATTATTGCCCATTTTCGAGGTACTATAAATAACTACTTAGATAGAATGTCGTAAACTTAAATCTACCCAGAACCGCAGGGATTAAATTATGAAAGTTGAACTTTGGGTCGTTTGAACAATACGCGGTGAACTATAAACTCTGTATAAAAGTGAGCAACTCAAAAAAACTATAAATCAAGTAAAATTATGTTCTTGGTGCCTTAATTTCTTTTTCTACAGCTATTTGACTTCGACCTAATTACGCTTATCATCACACTAAGCTTTACCTTCCCATTTTCGGGTGTCTTCCCATGATTAACTTGCTTAAGTACTTTCGCTATTTTTCCTTTATTCAAACTCCTCGACTGAAAAGGTTTTTAAACGAATTTACTTGATGCTTTTTGGATGTATTATTTACAATAGCATAAAATATCAAGCTTTTTTTGAATAGGCAAAAAATATTTGACGACTCAAACAAATCAAATTTGAGCTCTTGCTATTGTTTGTTTGCTCCAACCAATTTAAAGATCCTATCACCTAACTATTGTAAATGAAAAAGAATGAAGCTTAATAAGTTACCATTTCCTTTCCTAATTGAGGTATTTACTCATTTAATTATCATTATAAAATATATTCTTTATTTAATTTAGTCTAAATCCTAGAATCCAGGTAGATAGGTAGATCAATATTGGAGTTGTGAAGGAAAGATTCCTTCGAAATTATTTGTCTGGAGGATAAATGGCCTTCATGTGCTTATTTCTTGGTTTGATTTTTTGTCGAAATGTCTACATTATAAACACAGTTGCACCAGTAATGTGAGGCAATTAAGGTGAAATTTTGGTGGTTCACCTGTGAGAGAGAAAGCTATCCGATTTTCCCCATGCCTCTTTCCCCGCCATTTTGTGAATAATTTGTCTTTCTTTCTATGCTGCGTGAATTAGAATATATACTGACCACACTCACACACACTCACACACGCGAATAACCGCAGTTGCTTGCTGCCTACTGTGAATTACTTTGGCGCTCATTCATGCAAATATTCTATTTTCTCTATATACTTACCTACCTCAGTTGCTAAGACTTAGTTAGCTGTATCCTTAAATCAGATTAGAAATTAAATAAGTATTATGAATAGCATGTAATATTTACTCTTAGTTAGGTGGAAATACATAAATAAATTTTCTAAGCGACTACCTCATCTCACTTTTTCAAGCACTGAAAGGGAATATTGCGCATCACATCATTTGTCATTAAGATAAAATTAGGGTGTTATTTACTAGAATTGATTTATTTGAGTGACCTATTGTTAGATTAAACATTTGCTTAGATTGACGCAGAGTTTTGGGGTTATATAAGCTACAGAGCAGATTTGAGTTCTCAATGGTTTATATTATCAGTTGAATTTATTCCTAAACTGAAATCAGGGATAAATTGAATACTAAATACCTGAGATGTTGCTCATAACATCTGTGGTGGTCTCTCAAACTGATAGTCCTTTTTCCTTATAATATTTTGTACTCTTTCTTAAATGTAGGACTAGGAGTGTCTTAAATATCGCCCTTCCATTTATGAACTCTCTGTTAAAGTTATGACAATGGGCCTCATTAATGAAAATAGCTACTCTTTTGTATGCATTCAACTACGCTTGCGACTTAACCTTGAGCAGATTTGACCTTGTTGTTAAATTATTCGGTAATGGATCTACGGTTAGCACCTAAATTCTGAGGAAATATAAGTTAGCATTAGGAAGTGCTAAATACATATCACAATAACCAGTGACTCAAAAAGAGAAAGCATGTTCTTATTCACCCCCAAGACCGCAATCTTCAGAGTAGCTTTCAGTGATCCCTTTAAAATAATTTTAATTTGTTGACTGAGTTGATTTGAGGACTATATTAGGATGAAATGTTTAAAAAAAGCTCTAATTAGAGAGTTCATTATAGATAAGCCTTGAAGGCGCTTTCCTTCTTAGAAAGTGTATAAACTTTTCATCTTATGTGATCAGTCTCACTATTCAATGCATTTTATACATTTTAACGAGCCATAAATATTATGTTGTAGGTAATAATTTTTACCCCAGCCGTCAAATAATTGAGAAAATATGATTACATTAACTTTTGGTTCGCAAATAGGAAATAGAATTGATGAGACGAAAGTTATCATGTTTTTCACAACCTGAAGTTAATCTGAGATATTTCAGAATCTCGTCGAGTTTCTATACACTTAATAACTGCGTACCAATTCGGGAAGGAGGGAGGCTTTTAAAATATATTCGAGAGTCGCTGCCAGAAGTATAGGCACAATAATATGAGAACTCATTATCTGACGGCTGATACCAAGGTAGCTATAAGGATTTTCTATATCATATTCGCGTTAGAATTCATCTTTAGATTTCCTTCTCTTAAGTACAAATCTTATCTGAAGTTGCTTGATGGCTACTTGGATAAAACTACCAGTATGTTAAAGAATAACTCTCGGAGTATTTTCCAAAATTATTCATTTTTCGTCTATGAAGCCGAAGTGAATTCTTTATGCCCCTATGACTAAAACGCCTATCTGTCATGTCTAGACGAGGTTATCAATTCTCCTTTTTTCCATACATGTCCCGTTTCATTTAAAAGTGCATCTGCACTCGTGCCTCGGACACGTACTTGCCGGAGTGACTCATATAAATTCTTTGTATTCACACTCACATACACACATAAATACGTAGACATACTTGTCAATTACCTGCTCGTACGCTTCCCTCAAGTCTTCTCTCCCTTATCTTTCATATGCTCTCTCGAATCCTCATCGCCGTTTATTCAATACACTTTTGTCTGCTGTTGTTAGCTGTTGGTCTTTGCTCCTAAATTGGTGACCTCGGTACCTATTACTCCAACTCCAATTATGTGATTTCAACTTTCAAACCTGGATCATTGATATTGATAATTAATGGCCTTAATAATAAACTTAACTAGGGAAGTAAGGCAACAATTTACTAAAATGTTCATTATTTTTCATTGCGTGTAGGGTAAATAAATAATAATTTCAATCCTTAGGACGATAAAGCTACAGATTAAATCTTGGAATTTTATCTAGAGACGCCTAGTATTTGCCTGTTAGGTAGTGTGTCCAGGTTTTGACTGTATCTTTCTAGCAGAGTTCCTACACACTCTCGACTTAAAAGAAGAACCTGCAGTCGTTGAGAAAAAATGGGCACCTAGCATAAAACAGTAGAATGTGCGTGATTTCCTCCCTCAACACGCCTCTCTCCTTCCTTTAATCCCGTCAAAGTACAGCGCCTCTTAATCGAAGTAGGTGGAGATGCTTGTCCCATTTGTTTGTCCCTGTGTGAACGGCAGTCCAGATGCGTATTAGGAACTCTCTCAAGTATCATGTGTTTGTAGCAGAGGTTGGCTGTAAGCGTAAGTGGAATACGTTTTTTTGTGCAGCCTGGGAATGTTCCCTGGGACAGAGCTACTTTACTGACAAACATTACGCACTCCATTTAGTTAGTGCCTTCTCCGTTCCTCTCTCTCCCTCCCCCTCCCTACCCATTATTTCGAGGAGGGTGGAACGATGGAAGATGAATTGGCTAAATGTTATTCGTATGAGTAGGTAGAAAGGGAACTAGTTATTCTACTGTCTCACGCTTAAATAAGAATGGTAGTAGTATGAGACGGCTATTGTGAGAGATAAGGTGAGTAGGAAAAATGTAGCGAAGCTTACTTACACAGATAACTACAATGAGTTCATGGTGCCGAAGACAAATAGAGGGATGTATCGTCTGTAATGAGCAAAATTAGTAACTAAAGTGTTTGAAAATTTATTAGCAAAAAAATTTAAGTTGTACTTGATTTATTATAATGCTCTGCTTCTTTGGCGAGCAAATTTATGAGCCGTCGTATGGGCCGTTTGTCACAGGATTATAAGCTTTGAGTACCTCACCTACTATCAACTTAAGAAAATTGTCTTTAGATTTGCGTGTAAATAGTTTAACCACTCGATATAATTAGCATCAATGATAAAAGCAAAGTTCCTATAAGATCTCTTCTATGGAGCTAAGGAAAAGAGATCCTTAAAATTTTATGCAGTCAGCTGAGTTTGGCCATGTTATTCTAGAATGACACCTTCTAATCCCAAAATAATGCAAATCGCGAAGTGAAAATCGAATTAAAGATACTAGAGATTTTGAGAAGGACTATCTGGGTGCAATATCTATTACGTGTTATAATTAGGATAAGAGAGACCAAAATATGATGGCCAAAAACCGTAAATCTGAGCTAATGTGAAGATGTCTCTCTGTAGTTATGAAGGTAGATGTACATATAATAGTAACTTGTATATCCAGTGCACACTTTTACACAAGGAGTTTTTTAACTAAATTCTTACGAAACTAAGTATCATCAACTAGCGCAATCCAAGAAGGTATTAAGATTTAGTTTAGATACTCACATCAGTCTTCTTCATCATCTGTTTGAAACCTCTTACTGTTTCCTCATGCTTCCTCATGGTTAAAAATTGTTAGTTTCATTTGCTGTCGGCTATAAATGCAAGAATCTTTCCAAATAAGTTAATCAGGTTAGCAGAGTTGAATTTTTCAACATTCAAAAGGCTTTTGATACTTGATGCATCCATAGTCGAAAGCGCAGTAAATGGGCGTTTAAATTTTTACCGAATTGTAACAAAACGCTACTCTTACAATTTACAAGCTCGATATCCTGGTTTTTCCGGATAGAGATATATGAGAAAGCTTAAAAGTCAGATAGGCACGCATTTAATTATGACCTTGGAATATAAAAACGGACCAACAATGTAATTATAAGGATTAATAGGAAAATATTGCGGACATAAAAAATAAAAATATTATCTCGAGGGGAAATATTTAATAAAATATTTTTCTACCAATAATTTAAATTTACGCCTTGACAAGCATAATTAAAATTCATTTGTTGCTAGGCAACATACATATACTCATTACATGCTTGAATAATCTACATATTTTAGTCTTATTAATGTCCCCAGATCGCCATTTTTTTCTCCATAAGAACGAATACCTTCAGGACAGGACTTTATTTTTCTAACATGATGAATTAGATGCGTCATTCACAACATGAGAGAGAGGACGAGGGAAGGACACATCACAGAAGTAGCGGAGCAAATGACACGGACATTAGACTGCTCGGACATGGCGGCTCATTCCTCCTCATCTTCTCTCTCCCATCTACCCTCTCAATTTCTCATAAAATCCATTAAAGAGATAGCCAACCTCTCCCACCCCTTGTTTCGGGGACGCCAAAAAGTGGTAGACGTTGAGGACGGCGTGTCCAGTGGGGGGAACACACACCCGGGTATAATTTACTCCGTCTATCTTATCGAGTAATCTCATTTTTAGGTTCATGCATGTATCTATGTGCGTGGCCAAATAGAAATTTGTCATAATTAGTTCGACCTCGTGTGTAATGAGTATTGTCATTAAATCGGTGAGTTAAAAGAAATTAAAAACTACTTGATAATAACTCTTTTTCAGCTAAAATGAGCTCTCAGCTCTCTGAGAATTCAGATGTCTCAAAATTTGGTTACTAAAGCAACGATAAGGAGATCTTATTAAATCAGGTTGAAGCATGAATATTGCTCCCTTTAAATAAATCTTAGAAATTTAAATAATAACTTTTTAAATAAAAGGTTGGAATATATTACACAAATCCAAAAGTAGATGCGGTTTAAAAATCTTAAAGTTGGGTGAGAACGGAAGGGAATTCGCCCTATAGTTTTGGAGATTTTTGCTTGTTCATTTCTCATCTTAGATAGAATAGTGTGTGCTGGTAGTTGCCTTTAATGGTTGGGTTATCCATTATCAGTCTTCATAATTGAATATAATTCTCAAAACTTCATTGAAGCTACCTTTGCATAGATCTTAATATATAAAACTAGGATAGAGGGTGATTTGATCACTCAATTTTACCCACAAAACCATTAACTTCAATTTCAGCGAAACTAGTAAGGAAATACGATGCTGTTAACTGAACGCAAATGATTGCAGAAAAGAAAATAATGCTTCCACAATATTGGAAAAGTCACTATACTACAAGGAAGCCCAACGAAACCAAATGTCACATTACTAGATATTTTCAATCGTATAAATAACAAGAGTAATCAGATCAACTTCTATCCGAATGTAACGATAGACTGATGTTACCGATCTCTTTCTCGGTGTCTTTGCTTAATTTGCCAGATTTATGAGTTTGTCAATACTTACTTTCCAGTTATTATTGACACGAAACAGTTAAGGAGCTTTTCTGCAGGGTATATTAAATGTTTCATAGCCGTTCAAAGACGAAGTCATCCTTGTTAAAATTTGGTTGGAATCTGCTTAGCAACCTTTTCACACGCATCTTTCGGAATAATTGTTACAGTTATCAGTATATGGCTCTCGTTCAACTCAAAAGAAATGCGAAATCGAACTTATGCCATCCGGCAGATTAATATTTGGCTATCTTCAAAGAAATTCCTATTCTCTTGTTTTCACGACAAATCAGATCATGTCAATTTTCTATCAAATTCACTTTCATAAGTACCATTCTATTACTTTGGTTGAGAAAAAGGAATATGTAGGAGAGAATTGAGAATTTGCTTAATGAACAACTTCGTAAGATCCTATGGCCTAAGAAAACTCAAAGCATTGCGCTGGATTAGTATGAAGGCAAAGAGATATTCAAATTACCAAGACGATTTTGCGAAAAACACCGATTTAATTAAGAGTGACTATTTCCTTAAGCATATTCCTTTCTTCAGCGTACTTTCTAAAACCCTGTGGATTTCATCATATTTTGGTCAATGAAGTATTTTTAATTATTTAAAATCACCATGAAATTAGGGTCAATGAGATGTAGGATACCGCAAACTACAACGTTTTCTATGTTATTAATAACCATGTACTTATGAATATCCCTTAGTGTATATGCGTGGTTATTATTTAAAAAAGGAAGTTTTATTTTTGATGCTCAGGAAATGCGGGACATTAAAAATATGCGCGTGAATTTTTACACATGCCATTTCCGTCGAAGGTGATGTGCAAAACGCCCACCAAAACATGCAGAATTTTAATTTACTAGCATATTTAGGAGTCTTTTTCGCGTAATTAATTATGCTCCAATAACTACGTAGAAGGTGGGTAATAAAAATTACCCTAATATTATCTTAATAAAACGCTGAAAAGTGACGTTCTAAGCCTGGCCCGCGAATCGGAATTAAGTCACCAGCATAGGTATAAAAATATGGAATCGGCTGTTGGACGCTGCTTACTGTAGCAAATGAATGAAGATGATGACCAAAATACTTTAATATTAGTAAGAAAAGCGTGAATTCGACCCAAACGGTGTAAATTGATCTTGAAAACAAAAATCTAAATTTATCACAATTTTAAATTGAGCGGCCTAGTTTTGCTGTTTTTGGGATTAACATAAATGAATTCTACTGATTAACCTTATTTAATGCTCCTCTTTGATGTCCTGGAATTTCTATTGTCATTAAAAACACGTTACTATTTTGTTTAACCATAGACTATGACTATGTTACGACCAAAAGATTATTGGTAACGTGCAAACCGAAGGGTTATGAAACAGTGAAGTCATGAGGCCAGATCCACTTATGGAAGGAAATGTTAAAATTGAGTACATGGTTAGAACTGTGACATGCAAAATTGGCTTTAAAACTAGAAGTCTATGGAATAAATATATGTGTCTTCATTGGAAATAATCATTCATTTCTAATTTTTCTGAGGTGATTGTATATAGATATTACTAATAAGATAATTTCCAATCTATTGTTGAAATGTTAAAATTAGTTCGCTTACCTGAACATTGGGATTAAAGTCATTAAAACAGGAAAAAGTGTTTAAAAATTTTTAGATTTCCTCGGTCTGCATTAAAAGCCATCTGCTGTGACAGAAGGTTATAGACAGCAGAAATATCCATACCCACTCAATGCCAACTGTCACATCTTCTCAAAATATATCAGGATGGCATTTGTCTTGTTACGTTGGTACACATAACCAGAAAAAATATTTGGAATATTTGCAATGTACATTTTCTCTGATCATAAAGAAGAATAGTTCTAACAAAGTAAGAAAATTGCGTTTCCTTTATAAACGGAGGAGAACGATATCTGCTTGAAAATCATTAGTCCGTAGCGCCAGGAGGTTGGTGGGGATAAGTGAAGAGTTTGACAAGCTCTGGACCTCACACGCCGGTGCTTTTCGCTGAATGCATTTTACACGAAGGTGAGAAATAAGGGGAGAAAAGAAAAAGCAACTGTTTCTAACTTTTGAAAGCAATCCTAGCAAGCTGATTTGAAACAGCCCTTCCTTTTACTATTTAGTTAGAAAACCGAAGATATTCGGCTTCACTACAGTAGTCCATTTGCGAGTTCAACTCTAACTGGAAAAGAGGAGTTTACTAGAAGCTTCTCTGATGAGCAATTCGCATTCTGTAAATCTCCCTATTGACCTCGTGACCTCTGACTTGGCAGACAACTGTGTTATCGCTGCACTGACAACTGCCTTGACATTTCTTAGTTCAATTTGTACTAATACGCCCCACAGCAAGGCAAAAATTTTACGGTTTTTCATTATGGGAAAGCAACTGAAATCCATCAACAGCAAGTTTAATAAATGATAAAAGGGGGATCAAAGGGCACAGAAAGCAACATCAAGGTATTAGAGAGTTTTACTAAATTTGATATTTGGATTCGAGTCGTATAATATTTTCTTAATGAAAAGTTCACGTCTGAAGAATCAAATTTTATGATTCGTCTTTGTCATTGATCAAATTCTTGTCTACAGTATCCAGACCGGTTGTTTAATTACGATGGCCAGTGTTGTCAATTAATTGTATTTGTGCTTCCGAAGATTGAGAATGTATAATGATCTTTCAGGACGTTAAGCAGCTTGTATGAGCCTAGAGATAGCTGTTGCGAAATAATGTACAGATATCAATTATAACTCGCTAATAATTATTGATTAAAACATGATTATATAAAAACTTATTTTGCATAGGTTCATATATTAGTGTTCTGCTGAGTTACCAATATATGCAGAATAATAAATGCCTTACTTCATACACTGCAAAAATTAACTTTTTTATCGTTCTTCAAAGGTTAAATTTAAATATATTTTTGTGTTGAATCATGCAAATTTGAAACTGCGCCAATATACGAGCTTACGTTATAGGAATAACAGTAAATAACATTGTCGGAAAATGCAGTCTTTCTTTTTCTTCTATGATAATATTGGCGTGTTTTATTTAATTAGCAACACGGCGTACTATAAATAACTTATTATGTTAATTTTAATTAATCATAAACATAGATATTACAAATGGAATAACGTACAACTTATACCGGTAAATTTCTTTATTACTTTTCTGTTTATTCATATTTATGTGACATTTATACTTTACAGTATTTCACAATTATTAAATTTTGAAAATGGATGACAGAGAAACCCGAATTCTAAATTTGCGTCTCAGATAAATTTATCGAAGCAATTCTTGGAAGCATAAGTGTCTTCAGATCCATATTCGAATTTGCAGAACGAATAATAAAGGCGAATTCTTCATTTTTTTCAATAGAGTTCATAGTTGCCACCTATTGAAGATTGCATACAAATCCCGAGGAGACTCCAGAGAAACACACCCTTACTAGATCAGGTAGATAAACGAGATTCTCTTCATTCATTCTCAAGTCATCGTGTTTCAAAGAGTTTATCACCTAGCCAGACACGGAGGATATGGATACTGCAGTGCCATTCCGATTATTGCTCATTCTTTCGTCCTCATATGTCGGTTCGTAGTTATTGTTTACTGTTATTATGCATGGGTTTTTCGGTCCATTTTTAACTCTGCCAGTTCTCTGTTTCTGAAAGATTGTCAATCTATGTACTATCAAATTTTGTTTAATTTTTAAAAATTTTATCTACTACTATCCAAAATTGGTATATTCACATATTCGCATGTTTTGGCTAATTGCATTTAAATGCCAAAACCTTGAAGCTTTTGACAGATTCATCTCATCGGAAATATCAATGGTATTGTTCTGCCGTTCGGGGTTTTAATGGGGTCATTAATTTTTATTAATAATTATGGCCCATCACCATTGGGTTTTATAAGCAAGGATTCACTTTTTTTAGTTTTCTTCGTAATATCTAAAGATTTTTAGAAAGGTGATTTAGAGTGCTCAAAGATTATGAAAATTTAACATCTCATTACGGCTTTTATTGGGAAAATTAAATAGCATTAACTTTTTAAAGCAGGAACTTATCATTACTGAAATTCTGATTAAGGAATTACAGCAGAAAATCCCTCTTAAGGACCTCATTAACCAATACTGGGTCTAAATAAACAGAACTTGAATGCAATTCACCTGATTAGTCAGTCATTTTCCCTGATATAAGGTATACTCTTAAGATCCACTGTACATTTATGGCCGATTTTCTATAATTATTTGTGTTTCTGAATGCACTCATTAAGTACTTTTGTGCTCGCGTTCGCATTGATTGCTAATTAGTTTGTACGGCCGGTTTACCATTCATTTCGTTATAATATAAAATGAATGCTAAAAGAGCCGTATAGAGACATTTTAACGTTGCTAGGACTCCGAAGCCCATTTAGGGAACTTTTTCCAACATGTGTTTTAGATAAAGTAGCATTATAAACCCCATCAGGTGGAAAACTCGAATTCTATCATCCTCTTAATCAGCCAAACTTAATCAGTGCTGTTGACAATTTCATTCACTGGGTTTGCACCGACAGGCGTCGAACGGATGATCTCTTACTCTACATTGCGTCATTTTGCCCGCTGCAGCGCCAACCTCCTGACCTCATCAATTACTCCTATTCGATCCATGTTTCATTTCTTACTGCGTTCATATGCTATCTCATGGTCAAAACTTGTAAAATTTTTTGTCGTGGATAATAACTTGAGATCAGACTGGCAGAATAAGATATCCGTTTAATTAATGAGAGGGGAAAAAACAAACTTCACATACATTCTTAGTAAAAAGTGAATTTACATAAAAAATGGGATAGAACCGGTGGATTAAACAGTCATTTGACGTATAGATGTTGAGCAATTTTTTTCCAATTTTCAAACAGCTTTGTCTCTGACTAAAAATGTCAACATTTTCGTTAGAAATATTTCAATTATTCAGAAAATTTTGTTTGTTTCATTTTCCCAGTAAAAATATTAAATATCCATAAATCACTTGAAGGTGAAAGCAAATTAAAGGGATTTTAAACTACTTGATAATCACGAAAAACAGGTGAATGTGGCGTGTTGGTTTCCATTTATATTTTTCGACTATTGCCGCCATACCTTCTCTCGCCTTTGTTTCAAATTCTTCAAATACTTTCCTCTCCTTTACTCTTAAATTAATTTTTGGCGAAAATAAGACCTAGAATCTTTAATGTTCTAAGATACTAAAATTATCTAAGGGAAAATTTCATTTAAAATTCGAACTTTATTTCTAAATTCGACGATAATTTCTTAAATTTCTTAGACTTTAAAGTTGAAATAATAGGACCAGTAATGCTACTTTAAGAGCTCCACCAAATTAAGCTAAATATTTCCTCATAAAACTGATGATCTTAAAGGCCAACTGGTAACAAGGGCCTTTTTCGAGTGAGAAAATAATTGAAAATGAACAGGAGGAGAGAGAAAGAAGAATTTGGAATGGAGAGAAAAGAGTCAGTACTGAGCTAAGTCAAACCGGGTTGCGAATATCAGGCGAAAGAACGGTATTGCAGTTAACGGATTTTGCATCCTTAGGTCGTTGATAAATAGCCGAAAATTATGGCAGAGGTATGCGTCAGTTGGTACGCATAGAGAAACCGAGCGGGCTTATGAATCAGTGTGCTCGGGTATTACAGACTCCATTAATGAACCTTTGGTCTTAGGTTTTGTCTGACGTTTCTTGGCGTATAGACATAGATCTGATAATGCTCTTCTATAATTATCCATTCCAATCTTTACACTCCGACAACCAGTTTCCAAGCCTTATAGTACCTGTCGGTAAATTTTTACCCTATAAGTCATTTGCACATCTGATAAGAAGTTGACAGAAAGTTACATTTTATTCACTTTGAAGATAAGTAAGATATAAAGAATAATCATCGAAACCCTGGTCGCCTCCTGAGAAGCTTTATGCGTAGGAGAAATATATATTTGAACCACCTCTGTGCTGCTGAAATAAGTCAATAATAAGTAAGTAAATGCTTGAACATGTTGAACAGTAGAAGTGACTGGGAAATTATCCCGATTTATTTATATAGTATGTTTATTGAGCATTCTGTTGAAGTGCTATTGGCTTCTTGAGATTAGTGATCTCGAGGTGTGTTTCTAGGCGCATACCCTAAGTGTATGTCCATTTTTGTCGCTGTCGAGTGCAAGATTTCTTATCAGTCTGAGTTTACATCTGATGACTAACATCTTCTTGTCTTTTCTTCTTAACTAAAGTATCCATTTGTCAATGGCCGATTAATTTGTAGATGGATTTCAACAAATTATCTTGGGTCAAGAAATGATACTAGTATTTCGTCAAGAAGGAAATTGAATTAACCAGTAACCCCTATATATTGATTTTTATTGAAAAATTATGATGTTCAAACATATTAAATAATTCTAACAGTCCTATTTTAAATGTCTTACTTCTTAGTCTTGTTCATTCATTATATTCACTCTGAACAAAACTTTGCACTATTTAGGTATTGTGGATGGCTTCTTCGATAATTTAGTAAAAAATTAAATTGACCCGTTTTATTTATTATAGTAACACAACATGAATCCGATGCTAAATGTGATGCGAACCTAAAGTGAGAAATAATATATTTGCAATTAAACAATCAGTGTGGAATGGCCAAATACAGAGATTAAGTCTAACTAATAAAGGAGAAGAATGGATTTTGAATTTCTCAACGGAGAGACTCCATGATGCTCCTCTTCTATCCAAGATGTGTGTTGAAAAACACCTTCCAAAGAGTCATTACATTTCTAATAAATTTTTAAAACTTAATGAGAAGAGAATTTTCCAATAGTGAAGATATGTTTAAATTTCTTCTGAAAAGAAACCTGAGTTCTGCTATCCCTCCACCGATAAATTTTAACCGATCCTATTGATTATTCTGTTCATTGGATGTTCTCGGACTAAGAAGGCGTGCATGTGGACCGCTGCACCATCGGCACATTTATTTTATCTGGTGGAGAAACTGCCTTATGACCCCTAATATGCCGTCTAATAATAAATAATGCAGTTATTCATTAATCAATACCCGGACTCGGGCCTTGTTATGGGGTTTGCCACCTATAAAAGAACAATCATTCAACAGATATCATATAAATGCTACCTTTAGAATTTTATCATGGTGGAATCAGATGGTAGTTATTTAAGAATGTTTATTGTGGTCATAATTGAATGTATGCTAATCTAAAATTTGCGTGGATGTTAATTTAATCTGGTTTGGTTTTTAATTACCGCTATGAAATTCATCCAATTTGTTCTACGTTTTTGCTTATATTTGATGTATTGCAATATTTCTAATCTACCTAAAATGCCCTTTGGAAAGCATATTTTCTCTATATTTCTCATTTTAGGATCAAATTATGTTGGTTATATTTATACGACCTAACAATCATATAAAGAAAAACAGTACTGAATAAGAGAAAAGTTCGTAAATTGACCCTCTATTAGGGCTATTATTGCGACAATGAGAAAATATCAATTAACGCACGTAGAGTCAACGCTTGGGTCAGCGTTTCAAGATCATCATGTATTCACTAGCTCAAGGCGGTGTTGTGGCAAAATGCTACCGGTATTTCATAGAGTAGGTTTGGTCCTTCCACTACGGTACCAAAGGTGACTCATAAAAGTATATTTTGAGCCAGTCTAGTTACTGTGAGATGAGTCAGCTTGGAAATCCCGCTACCAAGCCTCAAAATAAAAGACTTCGCCTTTGAGTTGCTATGACAAGTCTAACCACCAGGGGCCAGTTAGTTATATTAATTCTTGTCTGACGCCAAGATAATATTTTGTGTGACCGATCTGTCACGACGAAAACATTTACCGAAGTTGACTCCCGTAACTCATAATGCAAAACCCAATCTCACGTGGATTTGTGAAGGAACAATTAAATGTAAATTTGCCAATGGTAAGGGTATGTTGGCAAACAAAAGGAGACCATATGTCAAAACATCAGAATAACTTGTACGGTAAGAAAACAGCGATCATATACTATCAAAAGGTATATTATTTGCTCAATTTGTCCTTAATAACTATAAATATAATTAATTTTATACATCTCCCATCTAATGGGAAATTAAATAGAGGTTTATTGAAATGATCAATGTATTTTTTAAGGTTTAATGCGACCATTATGAAGTAAAATAGATTTTAATGGAAAATTTGATTTTTCGGCCTCGGAATAAAATTAATTTCTTATGAATTTTGCAACGTTACATACATCTGCTCATTCCCTCCACCGCAGAAGAAAATCTAACATTCTTTCTAAATAAAATATCCGATAATAGGTAGCAGTGTTGTTTAAATATAACTGTCCTGTTTTTCTCTGATGCGGCTTTCTTACTTAAACAAAACTATACTACTATCCGCTTCTTATAGATGGCAATTTGATCACGGGCTGAACAAATATAAGTTCTATTTGAAGGAAAAATTTAATGGATGAAGAGGGCTCATCTGTCAACTGAAATATTTTTTTAAGCTAGAAAGTTTGAAAGTTTTTGATGGGATACGTATGGGCAGAAATTTAATAGAATATTTATGAAGTAATGGGAAAATTATATAAAACTTGATATAAAATACTCTCTTATCACTTCAGCCTGTTTCTGTGTCGAAACCACCTATATTTAGTTCATTAAAACCAGAGGCTATTAGGTTCAAGAGAAGGTGAAGGATCCCTAAATACTGGATTTAATAAAGACGTGGATTTATATAGATCCCTGTTAGTTCCGAATGTGTATGGCATTAATTTGTACTTGAAAAAAATATAACGATTTCTTTATATGCTTTAAATAACTAAAATTTACATGAATCGTTAGGGTGTTCCTATCATATTTTACTAAAACAGAGAATATAACTGGGGCTATAAAAGATTTCAAGAAATGGATACTAGATATAAGGGCGATTTCCATAATAGTTTAATTTAATTTCTGATTCTAAGACTGCTTTATTATTTGTTTTAATCTGGCTTTCCTCTTGCAAGCTGATTTACTAATTTATAAACAAAATTGGGATTGATTTTTGAAAAAGTTTGACACTTTGCTGAACATTTATGCATTAAAAGTACTCAATAGGTAGAAATGATTAAATTGTGTACTTCGATTGTGAGAGTCTCAATAACAGTCATAAAAATAATAATGATAGTGCAAACTAATGGTCCTGAAATTACTGGGCATATAGAGATCAGCAAAAAATTAAATCACTGTGCAGTATTTCTCACTTATTTATGCTCTAACCATATTAGTTATTTTCTCTATCAATTGACTTTCTCCACAAGTAATTGATTCAGTAATTTGTTTTGTATATTCCTTATTAGGCATTTTATTTTGGTTATAAATTTTTCTTCATTTAACTAGTACGCACTTAAATTAATGAAGATATTTTGTTTCGAAAATTATCTACATTCTCAGACTTACTTTTATTAGATATAGTCAGTGCCATTAATCAGCAGTGTCTATCATCACCTGGCGATGAGAAATGATTAACTGGCGATAAGATCTCCACTACAGTGTCCACAGGCGGTCTCGCTGTGTGTTTGCGTTTTTACACATAGATGCCTAAACAGGTGCCGATCATTACACTGAGATACTGACAACGAGACATGACTGATGTCTAACAAAGTAATGTTTTGTATATAAACCTTACTTACTTATTAATAAATTGGGGATGGCTTGCCTGCCACCTCCGAACTAATCTGCCGGCATGAGTGGCTTCACTTATTCCAAATATTAGATCGATGTGGCTGCGGTAGACTTAACGTTATTACAGTTAGGACCAGAGAGGGAACAATATTTATGATTTTAAACACGGCTTTTGCTAGAAGAAATGACGGTTATTTTCCCCGCTCCCAATATTTCTTCTATGAATAAAAATGTAATTTCTTTCTTTATTTCCCCACCGACAAAAGACACTTGATAATTATTCTTATTTGTTTAAGCCGATACCAACTGAGAGTGAGTTTCGTTAATACACGCGTGTTGACTATAACGTGCCTTCTTATCTGCCGTGGGTTATTAGCTTCTGCGTTAAGTTGCTATACTACCGAGTTTTCTAGATTGTTGGCTCTGCTAGATTACTATCCGAACTCCTAATTGGTTACGTTATAACAGCTTTACTGAATGTTAGGTTTTTCATTTATATTTAGGTGGTAAATCAAATGGCCTAATGTGATAAGTGGGTCCGAGTGTTTTAAAATTAAATTTATATGTGATGTTTTCTTTACTGAATGTCTATTTAATTAAGTAAATACTGTAGCGGCTAAGGGTTAACAGCAGATGAAGGAAAAGGACACCAAGGATTGTGTTAGACAGGATGTATTGAACAAAATTCGGTACAAAATCTCAAAGGAAAGTAGCGGCTTGGAAGAGCGGCGGGTATGGCGTTTATTGAACAGATAGTGCCGTAGTGTGTGTGAGTGTCCGGGAACATGGGTCTTTTTTATCGACGCTTTGAGTGAGGACATGCATAGAGATATGTATGCGTGTTTTGATCGGTCAGTACGATTGTGGTGGAAGGACAGGCCGGTGCAGGCAGGACCGATTGATAACTAAGCTGACTAAGCGATG
>CAADRB010000030.1:793165-818422 GCA_900708905.1 Hymenolepis diminuta
CACGGTGTTTGTTGGAGTGCAGTGGATAACAGGAAAGGGTAAGAACTTACAGACATAATAATAGGACAAGATAGTTAATTTTGATGAGGAATAGGGATAATATAGAAAAATATTTCGGTGAGAAGGGGTTCATCCTTCATTACACTTGGTAATAGAAATTTTGACTCAGGCCGATAACAGGTAATAGGCCGATGACACAGTGACTTAATCATTCTTAACCGGAGTAAATGCATTTAAATTCCAGAGACAGCGCAGTAATATCATTGAAATATTTTAGCCTTCGGTCTTCAAAATATAGCACTTTTAGTCGTGAATACAAACAAAGCTAAAATTTGCACAGGTTTGCAGAATAAATATACACTTTCAAAATGAACGAAATGCTGCCGACATAGTAGAATCCAATGAAGAATATCTAAAGAATGTCCTGTTGATATGTTCTATCTCGATATCTTATTTTATATATCCCATTCTCTTTCAGTGATGGACAAACCACCGGTTACTTGCTCGCTTTAAGACAATAAAATATATTAATGGACGACAGACTCCTCTCACACCCTTTAGAAAGATTTGAAGCTCAGTATAACAATTATTTTTAAACGATGTAGTCATTATCCAGATACTTGTCTCGGATGAGCTTTTGCAGATTTAATTATGTCGCAATATTCCTAAAGGCAGATACATCTTTTAATGTAGAGATCATCCGATATTTAAGAGGCGCTGTTACCGCTAATCATGACAGAACTTTTCATTTTTAAGTCTCCCCGATATAAGTCCGAGATATGTTCCAGTGCAATAATTTATTAATATGCCGAATAAAATAGAAATTAAAAAGTTGTAACTACGCCTTTGTTAATTAAGAATTAAAGTATAATTTTAGTTGGTGAAATATTTTAAAAAACTTCGGTTAAACATCTGGAAACTTTCCAGAACTTTCAAGTTACCAATCGAAGGAATGTATTGCACGTTGTGCATTTTAAATAAATGTCATCGCCTAAAATAGAGGAGATTTCCGGTTTGAAATTAATGTAATACAAAGTGACAACTCATTTTTTCCCAGTTATATTCCCATATAAAATCATTAAAAGAATGCACCAAAACCGGATTAAATGATCAAATATATTATTTATCGAACTATTTGTTATATTCAGAATAATTGGTTTTATCCAAAATTCAATCCACAGTTCGGTTTATACCGAAAGAGATGAACAAGAGCCTTAATTAAAATTTTATATCTTCCTCACGGCTTCCAATTATGACATATTTTATGCAAGCAACCAGATTCATTTCAGTTTACTTAATGCATAATCACTTAAGAAAAACGCCATTGGATTTGTTCAGTAAATTGCAAAAAGTTGTTATATTTGTCAAGGTACCAATATAAATTTAGTCATCGAAGGATGTCTCCCTATCCACTTCCAAAAATATTCTTTAATCACATTTTTTTGATATTTTCTTAGTATTTGGTCCACGAAGTCCTAGTGATGTCTTTACGTTCATATGACTCAAACGCCTATCTGCCATGTCTAGGCGAGTTTATTGATTTGTCTTTTCCTGTGACTGTCCCGCTTCATTTAAAATTATACCAGCACTCACACCTTCACGCGCGTCCTTGCCCAAGGGCGACCCAATAAACTGCCTTTGTATTTTCACTCAAATGCACACACGTTTGTCATTTGCCTGCTCGTACACTACCCTCTCATCCTCTCTCTTCCTTTATTTTCTCTCTCGAATCACTATTGGGGTTGATTCAATAAACTTTAGCCAATATAACTCTTTGTGTTCCACTTTTTGGAACTGTTACTTGTTGTCGTTAGCTACTGACTACAGTCTTGGATTCTAGGATCTGATTCCGGTTCGCTAATTCGTACAATTTGGTGACTCTGTAAGCATTAATAATAACTCCTGCAATATAATACATACACTCTGCATCAATGGTGGGGAGAGAGCGGGAGAATATTTCGGCAGTGCTTAATAAATCTACACATTCATCTGTAATTTTATCACACTGATTTTAATAGGTAAATCGTGGCTGTAATAACTAACCTTCCTTCAATTTATAAAGAACTTTTGCCACACATAAGTCCTTTGAAATTATTGTCCATCATGTACGTAGAAGTGATGCGAAAGTAAGAAATTATAAATATTATGGTTAGCATTCTGCCTGATTCTACTATTCCCGTTATCTAATACAATTTTTATAAAGATGGACGGAAGTGTTTTTTGAAATAATTTTGAACATAAACATAATTAGTAAACCTGTGTGCGGTATCAAGTAGACTAATTAGGCCTATTTTCGAAAAACAACATTAATTTTATGTGTCAAGTTTAAGTAGGAACATTTTTATTGTATTTAGGATATTAGAGGCACCATAAATCAATGAGCTATCATTAATCAATTCAGTAGTGAACCAAACAACATTTCCAGTGCTGATAAACAGAAATAAAGGCTAGCTGACTCCAAAATCAGCCGCAGAATAATCAATTTTCAAATTGGCATGTTACAATAATAATTTGAATTAACCTTTGTTGTAGAATTTAAGATACTACGAAATCTAGTAAGGTCGTAGATAAAAAATTAACGTGGTTTTCCGCAGACTTATTTTAAATAGATAACCCAAAATGAACATGATGCCATCTAATTTATTTTTATGTGCATAAATATTAAAATTGAAGTTATCTGAACCGAAGAGATAATCAAAAATTAAGTCAAGCAATCGTATGACAAAATACTATTAAAAACCGGTATAAAGGCCGTTCCTATAATATAAATCCAACTACTTCCATAAAATTGGTGCTTCAAAAGGAGCAATTAATCTCTTTGAGAGAGTGAAGAGATAATTTTTAAATAATAAAAATAACTAAATGTTTGCAAGTAGTATTCTATTAGTCCTATTCTGCCAGATTGATTGTAAAATGATAATATAACGTAGAGTATAGTGTGCTGCTTACTTATAAAAATACTATTCATGAAAAATATTTAAATTATTGTGCAGAGTATAATTTAAAATTTAGGTTTACTTCAACTTACATAAATAAAATAAGTGTTTTAATCGCCTATCGTCTTCACCTCTGAATAAGCTATATTTCAAAATCAGCTGTTCGAAACGGTTCTCTTGCAGTTGATCGGCCTATTGTCTTTCCATTGAAATATCATGCCTATAAGACCTCCCGAAAGTTTGTACAGATTGTATAGAGATAGAAACAATGATATTGAAATATACTCTGTGAAATTGACTGATTCCGCCCTGAGAGCTCTCGATAATTGCCAGGTAGGATAAATATTTCCTCATATAATTATAAAACTCAGTCCACTCCAATCAAACTTTCCGTCAATGGGTCTCAAGGTGTACGTTAAAGTTCCATATAATTTGGTGATATGTTCTTTAGACACTGTCAATTCCATCCAAACAAAGCTGTGTGTCTTACGATCTGAGCATTTCACCATTTAGCCAAAACGTCGATGCGACCACTGATGTTATCCAATTATCAGGGTTTGTTTACTTTACCCTATTGTAATTCCAAATATCGTGCAGATCTCGGGCGATCAATCTTGGAAAGGTAGTATCTAAACTTACTGTTCAGGCAAAAGCCGACAGCTTTTCTGCTGCCAAGATGAAAATGGCTGAGGCTGAAGATCAAAGAAAGGGCTATGCCAAAACAAACATAATGCCAAATAGCAAACGTCCAAATATACGAGAAGCAAATCTCAACTCCCGATCCATACTCACTCCTCCCCCTCGTAATGGAGAAAATAGAATATCTCCTACGTCTCTTGCTCGAACTTCCAGTCCTTTAGCAAATAAAAGTCCCGTTAATGCTGAAGTGGCATCACGTTCACTAAGGTAATTTTTTGTTCATTTGAAAGCTAATGATCGAACATCAATTTGATCTAAACCCACGCTGGTTTTGACACGTTAGGGACCGTATCATTCATCTGTTGGCTGTGCAACCATATCAGAGACCCGAATTGCTCTTAAGGCTAAAACGAGATGGTCTGACGGAGGAACAGAAGGACAAGGTTGATGTAATTCTGAACAAGGTTGGACGCACTGGTCGACAGGGTGAATTCCATCTCTCCCCAGCATTCATCAATTTAGTTGAAGCCAATTGGCCCGGTTATTCTCCCTCTGAAAGATCCACTGTTGCTTCACTCAAAGTAAGTTCTTTGCTTGTTTTCGAAGTATTATATATTTTTTGTCTTACGCAAGAATGTACGCATTAATATAAATATCGCTCACAGTTTAGTGTTTTTTGTGAGTTCTTAACATAAAATAACGTGAGCGAGTAGCGGTAATATGACATGAAATCGATTCCGTATGTCGCGCGCGTACAATGGAAAAATCAAGAGGAAATGTATGTGGCACCCGCCTTTGCGCAATCGATATTGTTTTGGTGGTGAGGGTGGTTACTATGTGGGTGGGTTCCTTGGTGTAATTTGATAGACGTCATCTGATTCATATTTTTCTAAATGAAATACTGCCAAGTGCAAGGTCACAAGATTGATAACCATCGGTGCTCAACCAAGGTTGTTAGTTGAGGTTGGAGTATAGACCTGCCTTCAGGGTATCTTTCTTGTATTGATTAAAGCCTTTCTTCTTACTACCTAGGCGAGGGTTTCGACAAATTCTCCAGGAAGTCGACTTTCTTTGGATGGGGTACGCGTGACTCCAACTAGTCAAAAGAATTCACCCCTAACCGTCGGTCCTCCTCAGCCTGCGACTTCGACTGTAGAGGAGGATGATTTTGGTAGGAAACCAACTCGCGCAAGTGCCCCCGCCGCTCCTCACCCCCTGCCGAAGAAAATTGCCGCTCTTGATCTTCTAGCCTCAGGTCTTTCTTTACCTACCGTTGCATCTCGTTATAACATCCCTGTCGGTGTGATGGAAAATTGGAAAAAGAGCGAGCAATCGCTTAGAGAAGTAAGAGTTTTTGTCCTTCCCTCTTTATAATGTTCTAGAACAGCTAGTGCTTAACACGCTCTAATTTGTCTGTTGTAGAGGTATGCCAGTCGCTGCAAGTCAATAATTCCTCAACCTACTGCAGAACCTCTCTCTGTTACTCAACAGTACGATGTCACAACTGCTAAGACTGTTTTGAATAATGGTACTACTGCTGTCGGTGGCCACTCTGAATCGGATCTTAATCGGAGCAGAGGCGCAAACTCAAAACCCTCCCCACCAAAGCGAGCACGACTTTCATCCTCTTCTAATGAGAGTGGTATTCACTCATGCAGTCCCATCAGTGTAAACTCAGGAAACTGTCTTCAACAATCTGTGTCTTCCTCAACCAGGCGTTCCGCTACTACTATTCCTGCTCAGGCACCACCCATTGTGAACCAACCAACATCCAACACCGCCAGCTCTTTCAAAGACCCCTCTCCTCCGAGTACAAGTAAAAGACCCTCTCCTACTGCTACCACAGGTCGTAAACGCACCTATGATACCACACTCAATGATGGAGAAGAATATTCTAGGAGGAACAATGTTCCTGCACCTGCGCCCGTTCCGCCTATTTCTGCTTCGAGACAGGCGAATGGTGGTGGGGGTGGCGGTGGCGGTGGTAGACGGATAAATGACCGGGGAAGTGAGTCTAGCTTCTGTCTGGACAGTTCTAGCCCGCCCGGTGAGAGTACTAGTCCCGTTTCTCATTTCTATGCTCGTGGTCCAATGGCTGACTCTAATAAGATGAATGGTGGTAAGTGTCATCGTCATGTTTATCTCAATCTCGCTCATCCTATTTTAGCGTCTCACATGATTGTGGCTTTTTTACTAACTTAATACCTGTCCCTAAAGTACACACATAATGGCGTATGTGTGTTCTGACAAGATGATGTTGAGTTTGAATATGTATGCGGAATTTTTCATTTCTCAGTATATAGCTTATTTAATTCGATTGTAAGCACTTTGTGTACAGGAGATTAATTGTGCTGAGAAGTCGAACCGAATGTTATCAATTCAGCCTAATAGTTGAACCCCCTTTCAAAGTTCATTCATATCGACCTCTGTGTATGTTTGTTTACACAAAGTGCATTCAAAAAAGCTGGGACACGCTCGCATACTGTGGTCCCTCCCTCCCCCCTGTTATGCATAAATCGATATTTAAGCGTGTCTGTTGTGGAGTACATTTATGATCGATAATCTTTCCTCCCTTCCTTCCTTTTACGCATTTTACGCTAAACCTGAAAAGAATATGAGAGCAAAGTTTGTGTGGCTTCCAAGCTTGCGCGCACATATACTTGCGTATCACGCGGTATGAGAGTGGGTCACCGAACTTATTAAGTAGCATATTTGAGCATTATTTTAAGCACTGTGTTCTGTCTATCTATTTCGCAGACAAAGTCCAGCGGTTCGATGCTGGGTCCAACGAAGAAAAAGCTTCTGA
This sequence comes from Hymenolepis diminuta, assembly GCA_900708905.1. Lineage (NCBI taxonomy): Eukaryota > Metazoa > Platyhelminthes > Cestoda > Cyclophyllidea > Hymenolepididae > Hymenolepis > Hymenolepis diminuta. The sequence continues at coordinate 799,547 of CAADRB010000030.1, forward strand.
CGCTTCTTCTGAAGATGACTCACTCTACAATGAAATCTCTATTCAGAGTGCTAAAATTGAGAGGTAAACGTCAGTTCTCTATGCTTGTTTGTCTAAATATGTTTGGATGTGTTCTCTTACACACCCTCTCATCCACCATTTTAGACAATATCCACCAATCGCCAATGCTAAACAAGCGGCAAACTATCGAGAGACCTTTGAATCGGTCTATCCTCAGTACTTGAGACTGCATGAGCACTATCGGTTAGCATGGGATAAGGTGATAACCCTTAAGAACCAGATAATAGCTCTTAACGGTGGTCAAGACAACCAGAGAATGGCCAGACTGGCTAAAGAGTTGGACGATTTTCTCAATCGAATGAGAAAACCCGAGAGACGAGAGGAAGAAGTTAAACTCCTGGTCATGTCGCATAAACTTCAGCACTTGAAGCACCAACTGGCTGAGTATGCTGCTCGATTGAATGCAGGTGCCAGTGCGGGAACAAGCTCTTCTTCATTACGGGCCGGGGCTTCTGATTAACAAAAAAATCGATAATCAGTGCTGCTGCCTAGAGAGTTTTCGTCTACCTTTTTGTAATGCATTTTTCTCTCATCTCTCATCTGTATTCCTCTCACTCTCTTTTGACAATCTTGTATAGTGTGTCATCAAAATGATCGTCTTTTTCCGGTCCAAATAAGAATATAAGGCTTTAACATATCTTTTCCTCTATCCACAATGTAATCATTTACAGAAAACAACAACATTAAGCATTTCAATTTTCAGGTGTGATTCGCATTCTTCCCTTATCGATTTATTCCACTTTCACCTCCCCTTTCTCTTATATTTTCGTTTATTGTTCACCACCTTTTCATTAATACTGACTCCCTTGACAAACGAACTTTTAATTGATCTGTGCCTACCCTTTCTATCTCCTCTTTTCCATATCTCTCGCGTCATACATTCATCCCGAGATGGGGTGTGCAAATTTCGAGATTTTGTGTCAACTCTACTCTCTTTTTTCTTCACCATATAGTCTTTCGAAATCCCATCTTTCCTCTTGGATTGCACACAGATTTTCCTACTATAAAGTGACCTTTCTCAAATTCATTCCCTTCATTCGACGTTCACTCTTTAAAGCAGCAGTGTAGAAAAAAGTATAACTCGGAAGCAAAACCCGAACTGACTATGAATTCCCGATGTATTCGTAGTAGTTATTTACATTATTTTGTCGCAGTGTGTTCTGTGATGGTAGCCTTTTTCCATCTCTGTATTGATACGCATTATTCTTCCCTTCTTACTCAGAAAAAACTATTACTATTTTGGTCGGTTCTCTCATGTCTGTTCTTCCCCCGCGCTAAAATTACGGTTTTCCCCTCTTTCCCTCCTATGTGGCTTTGTGGTTATTGACTATGCTATTATTCAATGGATAACCGAATTGGTAGCTTCTCAAACATACCAGAAACAAAAACCTCTTTCCTATCTCTCTTTTTTGTGCTGGGCCATTGGGCCCGCAGCATATATTTGCGTTTTAAAACAATAAAAAAGAACATGTTGCATTTTAAGATATGGGCTTCTTTCGTAATTATATCGATGGTGTTTCTCTCTTAAATGCCTAAACGGGGGCTTTGAGAAAAGAGAGGGTTATGTGATTATGATTTTAGTGATATTTCGAAAGTGATCGCTGTTTATCAAAGCCATCAATTCTCTATTTGATTATACCTTATATTTATTGCCCTTTTAAATGCGTCTAATATCTTATGTATTTTAGTTCATCATTTTACAGATTTTGCAAGTAAATTGTCATTATCCCGTGCTTCTTCTCGAATAAAATCACTCGTTTCAATTTTTTGAACTTCCTGTGCACTTGAAAAGTTGACCAGAATTTTGTCGGTACGTTTTGGTGGTGCGCTTTAAATTATCATTCATTTGTATTATAAACACACTTTTACAAAATCAATAACAAATTGCACAAGCTTAATTTTTAAGCTGAATATCACGGCTCCACTCTTCTCGGTTGCGTAAAATCCTTGCGCGGGTAAATTTCAGTGCAATTTTTTGGTTTCATAAATGTCATAGTTGATCTGAATCAATCAATAATTTCTAAGCTGATTTACTAGTAATAGAATAGGATTAACTTCACCGTTTACTTCGTTTTATTATTGCTATAAACTGTCTGGCGTCTTTACCTTAACCATAAACAGGATTTCCTTAAACTTTTAAAATCAATTGTTAGTTCAGCTTTTATCGTGTTTTAATGTGATTTTCTTACTTCATTCTTTCGAAAAATCAACTTTTACGCTATAGAAATGGGGAAATTTTAAAAGCGCTTTGTGATCTTTCCATGCAGAGCTCGTTTCATTACTGAAGAGTTGATTAATGGGTCTTCGATTTCTTAATGTCTGCATTTCTGTTAGATCCCCGAGTCGTTTATTTGATCTTATTATTTTTTGCGTGATCGAATCTTCGATACAACATACCCTATACACATAAATTGTAATTTTTTCGTTATTTTTAGTATAAACTGAGCTAATTTTAGGATTTATAAAGCTTTGCTTTTCGGCAGTGAAAAGTAGCCAATCAGCAGTGCCACTTTTCCCATTGCTCTGCCAGCTCGCTGAGATTATAAGTATGTTGCTAATTTTTCGCGAACAAAATGGTGGGGCAATTAAAACTCCCTCTCCCTTTTTATTGATCTTGTCAGTTGTCATACTTCGACATCTTTTGAGACTTGCAAGTAAGGTGCTTTCATGATTGGCCTTAGATTTAGTTAGTGTTTCATCATTTCTCTCTATTTAAGCGTAAACAGTTATAATAGGCTATTCTAGTATGTCCTGTTTGTCACAATTCACCAACAATTTACTGACCTACATACGTACCCACAATTACCCTCACATGAAGTTTTGTTTTTTAATCATTTTAATTTGGAAATTATTTAGACCTAGTTTATAGAGATCTCTTTTATTTATGTCACTTTCACTGTTTGAGCATTGTAAAAGGCCCTTAACCTTATTAATTTACAGGCTACTGTCTGACTGAGTCTGAATGTATCTCAAACTCCTGAATGACGTACTTCTCTTAGTGAAGGCCATGGGGAGGGGGGGGGGAATTATCGATTTATTGGTTTTGGCATTGCGCTTTAATTTCAACTGAGTCCAAATAGGAATTACAGTCTTTACTATTGATGATTTATTCGTGCAGAGGTTTGTTTGTGAAATAAATCCATTTTTGTGTTAATCTACTGAGATGGCGATATAGCGTAGGATACGCGGAGTGTTGTATTAATTGATTGAAATTGTGATTCTAAGGTCACAGTAACATGGCCTCTAACATATGTAGCCAAATCCATCTAAACAGCGTTTTCATCATTTTGCATTTTCCGGTATATTTAATCGCGTTTTCATGAGTGGTAAAATTTCACGATTATCTCGTTTTAACGTTGACATTTGTTCGTAAAAGATTATCCCTTTATCTCCTCGTATTTTTCCGATTTTCGGCGAGTGAATGCGAACTTCAAGTTCGTTTATTAGGAATTAACAAACGCGATAGAAAAAAAGAATTTTATATCTCTGGTACTCGATTTGCCCATCAATCAGACCTTTAGTGAATTAACAAATTTGCTTGTGAATTTGACCTTTCAACAAACAGGACATTGTTGTTTTAGTTTTGAGAACCCCTCAGCTAACTTAACTGTTGTTACAACCAATTTTGAAAATCTGAGCGGGTAATAGATGCAATTAAAGGAGTTGGAATTATTTTAATCTGTAAAAGCACATTAAATAAAAAAATATAAGTGTGTTAAAGAGAAAATTGCAATTTACGTGTCGCCAAAATACATCCCAAGCTTTGGAACTTTACTATCACAAGAGACGGTACCAAATTATTTAGGTTTGGAGAGAACAGTAGCGGGATAAATTTATGTATACATCCGTAAACAGCGAAGCTCACTATTTGGGGAAAATCAGTAGGGATTTTATGGTAATTGTATACCGGAAATGGTGGACAGGTGGCAGAGTAAAGTTCAATAGGCAGTGATAATCGATATGTTTCTTAAAGGAATGACTATCTAGTAAGTAGGAATTCGATACAATCAATAAGCGATTTATGATTAAAGTTAATTTTAAATGGGTAGCTGGATTATTCAACTAGAAAGGTAAAAAACACTCGTTTTTTACGAAATGCTGCTGGTTTCTCTCAGTCGATACTACAAATTAGTGAAAAAAGTTGATCTCTATTTCGTCGAAGAAGAATCCGCCTGCTTTAAATGATCAAACTGGTATACTCTTAGTCCTCCATTTTTTGACTTTCGTAGTATTCGTCTTCGTTTGACCTTAAATGTCCTTACTCCTTAATATTTCGAATTTAAAATGCGTTTTGGTCCTTTGATTTAGATCTGTTGGATGAATATTTGTCTTGTAATTTATTAGTACCCTGTTACATTAAAGTAATTAAGGATCTTTCATGGCAGAAAAACGACAGAAAACGATGACTCAGCGTATGAATACGTATGTGGTTCATGTTCACTTGTGTCAGTGGTCGGATTTTCATCTCCGTATAAAACTCGAGGTGAGGTTTGGGACAGGGGAGTTGGCTAAGTGAAAAGAGGTGGAACACCAAAATGCGCTCAGACACAACCCCAATCGTCTTGTTTGACTAGCCATTCATTCTGAAAGTTACGTGACCCTAAATGCTAAAAATGACAAGTGAGCATGATCATTCAAGTTCAACCATAGAGGTTAATTCACCTATTAATAAAAATCTGTGTAGCAATTCTTCATAGCCCATTGATTAAAATTAACCCACTCTTTAAAGTTGCACCACTCATGTTTTAACGTGACAGGAAATTTAAATATTTTTGCTTATGTGCTGTATGATTTTCTCTTCCAAAGAGCAGAACTATAGGCCTGGGGTATACACACACGACTGACATGTATGTCTATTAATAATAATAACCCCACAGTGGCTGGGTTTTTCGGATTATCTATCTGCCATTTAATTCATCTTCCAATCTCTGTCTTCATGTGCTTGCAAATTTACCAAAAATTGAGAGGAAAATAACGTGCGTATTTCTTGCAAATTAATGTGTTAAAACAGTCAGCAATGGCTCCACAACTGGGGCTGGTTTATAGATGCCATATTGTCATATGATCCGCTTTATTTATGACTTCGGTCCGGGTCATAACACGTGATTTCTAGGATCTTCGAGATCGCACATGACAGCCGGCTGTATACGCTAGATGGCCTGAATATCTATTCTGTTTTATTTCCTAGCCAATTTGATTTTAAAATCAACAGCCTTTAATGTGATGAGTTTGTTTGCGTCTTAGAGGTGATAGATTTTGACTACAATCGTGTCAGTTAAGCCTATTCCGGTTAGAGATAGGAAAGGTAATGGTTGGGATGATGAGTCAAGCTACAGTTGAGTATGAAATGTGTTTTTCCAAAGTGTGGTGCTCTATGAGAGAACGAGCGAGAGAGAGATTACCTAGATGGGGGTGTTTAAGCGTTACCCACCGCGTCTATTCATATGCATACGTTTAATGTGTGTGATAGCATAACACGCTCTGTATGCACGTGTTTTCGAGTGAAAACAGTACTTAGCGAAACTGAATGACTTCACTCTCAATAAATTTAATCATTTTATTCGATTCGTATAACTGTGTGATGCTAATGATTCTGATTCTGGATGGAGATTGAAAATTGATTCAAGTCGGCGGGCCGTTGATACAGCAGTGAGTGAAATGGCTAACCGCATTGGTTAGGTGTGGCTAATAAAGGGCTGGTTGAATCCGAGTTTCTCACCAGGAGGACTATGGCGCTACTCTACCCCAGGTAAGTGTAGGGAAACAGTTTCCAAAATGAACTTGGATGTTAATATGTTATAGAAATATCCAAGCTTTTAAATACTCAAGAAGTTGCAAATTATTAGCGCTATGAAGTTCAGAAACCGGCTGTTTGAGTGCAAAAATGATGATTTATTATTACAGAAGTATTTACTCAAATCGATGCAAAGATTGCCAAGACTCGTCATACAAAACTAAAAAATACGATTTGTGTAAAAGTCCCTTGGTTTTTAAGAAACTGCAAGCGAATGCTTAAGTAAAAATTGAATTCTAAACAAAACATGACGTGCATTTTTCTAATATTTCTATTTTTATTAATAAATAATTGAATTTGTTCCTCATGAAAGTAGGGAGTCACTTTTCACTCATTTTAGGGTTTATGCTTCTATATCTGCTCATTCAGTCTCGTTTCGTTTGTGCATTTTTGTATAATCGATACAGATATCCTTGACAGATGTGTTTTCTTAATGGCCTCAATTTTTCATTTGAGAACGTTTTTTAATGTGCAATTTCATTCAGAGATCATATTTATGATGTTCGAGTACCTAAACTCCATTACCGCCTCGCCTTTTATCGTTTTATATCTTCAAAATACATTTGTTGATGAAAAGAACATGAAGATTGTGAGAAGTCTTAAAATATTCTCTTTCACTCAATTTCCAATTATGGCCTCCTGAAATGTTAATAACGGCAAAAAAATCGAAGGTAATATTTCTCCTCTACACTTTATTTATCCAGCGTTCTTTCATCATGTCTACTATTCACTTTATTGGTCATTGATTTTTCACCAGTTTTCTACCCCATCGTATATTGAGCTCCATTCCACTCGGCTTATGACTCATCCCCCTTCTCGGTAAGTTGCTTATCGATTATTGTCCTCCTTATCTGACTTCGGCTTATTGATCTCGTCCAAATCTGTGCCACTTTTCTAGTTACTAACTTCAGACGCTTTTTTGCTCTCATATGCAAGTATTAGCGTTGTATACGCTGTTTTTGGTGGAGCTTGTAAGGAAATTGATCCCCGCTGGTGACTACAATATTCATGGACTCTTCTTAGCAAAGAGTTTGGGTACAACACACGTACTTACTTCTTTGATTAATTACTTAGCGTTTTCGACTGTAGTCACCTTCTGATTTCGTTCGCGGTAAATTTCGTGGTAATCTAATGAAGAACTCTATGATCATAATCTTTTCCTTAAGGATAAACCAAATCTACTGAATGGTGAGTAGAGAAGCCTGGTTGTTCTTCTCAGAGACCTTGTTGGCCTTCAAGATTCGAGCGATGCCACAACAAAATCGCAAGTGATTGAGGATCGGATTTCGTGCTCAAAATACCTCTTATTTCCTCAAACACGTCGGCTTATTGTCATCCTTCTGTATGTGATTCCTCATACATCTTATTTTGCTGTATTTGAATGATGATATCGTGGTCGAGTTAATTTATCCTAATTGATTGGTTTCAGTTTTATATGAAAAAGGAATATGGCAGGTAATTCTGTTTTATTTGAAGAAAAAGGATACAAATATTTGAATATTACTGTTCTAATAACTTAACATTTCTCTTGAAATTAAGTGTTGACGGACATCTTATTATTGTTAAGTTCAGTTGGAGTTAGCTTTTAAAGTATTAATTCATACTTATTTTCGTGATCACCTTTATATCAAACCAATTCTCGTAAGTTTGATGACAGTAGAATTTTACATCTAATCAAATTATAGTATTGAGCGTCAGTACCTATTCCATCATCTTAGCTATAAGTTATGAGCTCATTTATGCTTTTTCCACTTTCATATTTTGACACGTTACGTCAAATTTTGTTACTGATCAGCGGTAATTTTTAAGATATCTTCGTTGTTTATTTAAATAAAGGGACATATTATTATTACAAACAGAAGATCTCGCGCCCAAAATTATGTAAGATAATGATTAAAAGTAGCTTCTTAAAGTCGTACCTTAATATGTAATAATTGCACCCATAATGTTCTATTTAAAAATGCATCAATCCTTGTTTTCAAGTAGTTTTCAATTATCAAATTTTCTTATTTCTTCTTGACGGTAATTTAATTTAATAGTCTAGGATATTTCATTTCAACGTGTATATTTTAAGTGATTAAAATATATTATAGTACTCCCTTTAGTTGACCTTAAATAGTGTGTTGACACAGCTTTTTCATGGTGAGAGGACGAGAGTAGAGATAATTGACCTTAAAATCACAAGCTAATCTACAAAATTTATAGAGAAATTGAATCAGTTAGAACCATAATTAAAAGTAGGCCTTGCAATATAAGTGATGGCTTGTGATCGAGAGTCGTTCAAATGACGTGTAGGAAATGGGATAAATCCAGCGAATTTTAATAATTGAAGGAAGAGGATTTTCAACGATCAACTTGAGCAGAGGGAAGACATCTTAGGATTTCTGTGCTAAGAAACCCGTATTCCCTCACTTCTTTTTGGCTGGTATTAACTAGCATAATTAGTAATTTGATTAACTGAATAAGTACTACATAATATAAATTTAAAGCCTGTTTAATTGTAATATTTTCCAGGAAAAAAATTATGCAGAAGAATAGGGTCTTGATGCCTCTCATTCTGCTGCTCTCACACCCTGTGCACGACCACCGTTGCAACTTAATGATTTGTTTTCTGTATCTCTGAGTGATAATGAGGCATAAAAAGCCATTTTTGTAAAGAGGCTCAGTCAACCTTAAAATGCTTTTCATTAGGTTAGGAAGGTTGGGATCTCGTTCGAGAATAAAATGAAGAAAATTATAAATATGTCAATAATAAAATCTACTCTAAATCAAGCTCTTTTGAAGTTATGCCTCCTCCTCTTACCTATTTATAAAGTATTATATTCAAGCGCCATTTTCAACCCAAACTTTTACCTTGAACACGAGTTTTGAGTGTAGCTTGTCTGTATCAATCATCAGTTCTCATTTAGAATTGAGATTACCAGACATGCTGAAAGCATAAAGAGTGCTTTACTCTGCAGACTCAGGTGTAGGAGCAGGACTAGTAACATACCACTGGAGTATGGTGCAGATACACCATTTATATGGCAAGAGTAGTAGTACTGACGAAGAGGTCACATTCCTCTATGCACTAAAGATGTGTTTTTCGACTGTTTTCTTGGTCTGCTTAAACTGTGTTGATATCATATTACAGAGATGAACCTTTCTGTTTGTGAAATTCTCAATGTTTAAAGAGGGAAATGTTAGGAATACTTGATCTGGGTAGAGCTAAGATATCCTCGGTCTGCTTCTATGTGAAACTCTACTCTCCCTCTTGCTATCTTGAATTAACCAGTACCATTGGCTTTTAGGTCATTAGATGCGGGCCGATTAACACCGGTCCTGTAACCTCTAATAAACGTGCACGTTGACTACTGTACCATTAGTGAACCGGTTACATAACACGCTTTTATCGTCCCTTTAGGTACTATGAATAACTGGTTGTGTATCAACGGATCTCGATTTCGTTTAATTTTCACTATTCAGTTCGAACAGTTTCAGTGACATAAACGCAACTTGTTAATGTTGATGCTGGCTTTGGTCAACTTCAACACAACTGATTAGCATTCTATTTCCTTTGTGAATATGATAGAAATCATATTATACAACATTCCTACATCAATTTTATTGGATGACTCATGTATGTGCCCAATACTTTGAGAACTGCTTTTGCACTCAAAGTAAGCAAGGCATTTTGGCTTTGTGCCAGACTAGAAGTAGATTAAGAGAGAAGGAGAGAATGATATCGTGAATAATTAATGATTTACTAATGGCGGTACTTTTTCATCTAAAGTGGTTAGTGTTAATGTCAGCTCGCAGAGATTAGCTTGAAATTCTGAAGTTATTAAATAAAACTTGAAAATCTTGTAAATTCGATTAGAGCAAAAATCTGATTTCCTAATTTGTTTAGCCTTAATTACAAAGTGATTTTTTTAATGGTCTTCGGTTTCAAATACGGCAGATAATAGCAGTGTTAAATTCTGACACAAAACCAATAAATAGAATAAAACATGAAAAATATAAATTTCAGCTTATGACAGTTTGAACGCTCTACAGTGATGAATTTGGAGCTGCCCGTTTTTTTCATCCTGCGCAATTCGAGATGTAAGCGTTCGACTGATAGATCTAGCTTGTGAAATATGTGACAATACAACTGCGAGTGGTTCCAAACCTCCGTTTATGAAAATCAGTTTAATTGTCCACCCCACCTCCCCCCTCACTAATCGTCTCGAAAATCAATTCACCGAAATGAACTTGTCAAGCATTCTTAAGGTGAAACGAACTAATTTTACCAGTGTTGATATATTTTGAGATTTTCATTGATTAGGATACGGCATTTATACCCATAATAAAATATTTTACTGTTTAATCTAAAGACTTATATGCTGATATAATGGTAAATGATTGGTTCATAATTTAGACATTCTCTGCGATATTACTTGGCACCTTCTTAGATATACGATGGAGCAGTTGCTCAGATTCAGTAAGAAGAAGACAAATCTTAATATATGTACTATTTTGAGTGTAGCCATTTATGTGGGGTTCCTAATCACTTTAAAGTTATTCTTGATTCTTTGAAAATTTTGAAAATGATAACAAAGATGAAATTCCGAAGGAGAAAAAGCGGCTGATCGGAAATGGCGTCGTGGTCAGTGTGCACATCTGCCAGGGTGTCATATGTCACAAATTCAATTTTCATCGGCACCGTGATTATTAAAATCACTTCCTATCAATGTTTATAAGATGTCCGTCAACATTTTGAAGTTCTCGAATTCGACATTTTATATCTGTAGTTATAAAAGAAGTGTATAACCAAAGTCTGAGAGCGAGCGATTGACGTTTTTTAAACATTGAAATATCGACAGGTAAAAAAGATTAAAGTAATCAAATGGCCGCCAATGTGGTCAATTTTCATTTAGACAATTTTACCAAAAGGCCATATCAGCAATAGGATTTGGACAGGAGTGTGCATCCTTTAATAATTTGTTTACTGAGGGGAAGGGAAATTTCTCTTTAGTCTATAGTCTACATAATTCTATTAGCCTTCTTTTTTTTGAAATTTTTATATCTTTGATATTCAGAGAGCATTCTGTTCGGCTGGATTTAACTTTTGAACGTGTTTGTTCGAATAATATGCTAGATGGGATTTTCATGAGCAGGTTTTCTTTGATTTTTAATAATCCCGCATTTTCCAAATCCGAATTCATATTAAAGGTCAAGAAAGCGTACACTCTAATTTAATAAGCTCTAAAGATAGAGTACTATCTTTGGGTTCCTCCCATATTGAGTGTTATATAATTACCGGTTAGTAAAACCTAAGATTTCTGATTCAAACGAGAGCCGGAAGGCAAAGCTCATCATCAATAGAAAATAACAAATAATGTTGCCTTTATTTCAAATCAGTTTTTGGGCCGACCTTTCAATTTTATATGCCACCCCAAAATATGATCCATGCGTAAGAGGGAACTGATGTTTTTAGGTCGCGGTCCATATAGTTATGTTTTCACTTCGGATGTGACATCAGAAATACAAATTTAAGGCCGATCTAACTTTTAGAAGTCACGCTTTTTTATAAATGCCTTTTTCTCATAAACGCATTAAAATGGGAACATATGACTCTTCCCAAGCGATTTCTAAATGCGGATGTCACGAGGTGTGTCACTTCTCTCTCACTCACTGGATGTACTTTCAAATCGAGGCCACCAAAGAGACTTTCTCACAGCAATTCTAAGCGAGTCAATAAACGCAGTTAACCGGAAACGCGTCAACCGGAATATTTACACTTTGATGAATACGAAGTTTCATAGTGATCATTCTCATGGATTTTTGCTGCTTCGTAAAGGTACATTGTTTTAAAACAAAACTTTTTAACTCGTACCCATCTGCTGTTTCTTTTTGTGATTGCCCATGAACCACCAAAGGGTGCGAAATCCGTCAACCGCCTTATCGTACCTCATTTCGCCTGTTCCTCACAACCTGAGTTGTCCTCGCTCAGTACTGAGGCATCCTTCTCCTCTCTTGACCCTTCTTCCTATTTCTTCCTCCTTTCCACTTTCTTTCATTTCCGATTGTTCAATATAGAAGTAGTTCTACTTAACTCTTGGTCTACTCAATCGGGAAAGGCTGTTGGCCTTAGCCCAATTTGGTAATGGTTCCTTTGATAACGGGATTAGATTTACTTTACACTTGTTTGAGTGCAAAGCGAGTGAATCCATAACTCATATGAAGTAAGACTATTTGTCTATTCGCTTAATTCAACCTCCTCCCTTCATTCCCTAATTTAACCACCAGACTGTTTAATTGCTTTTCCATGCAGTTCTTTACTTTGTCATTGATAACAATAATGGTAATAAAAGGTGATGTAGTTTTCAATCTTCATGCCTGTTGAGCTAGAAGTCGGCTGGAGATGAAAACACGAAATGCATTTAATGCCATTTGAAATTTAAATAATCAGTATAAGATAATATTTTTTATATAAAATTTGACTACAATTATTGGAATAAAAATCCCTTTACGTAATTAGAGGTCGAAGGCCGACGAGTGGATGAAATTTCAGGAACAGAGTGCACTAGCATACTGATAAGAATAAGAGGCAATTTAGGCACCACTGGCAGGATGTGAATTGCTTATCTCAAGACAGAGTATAGATTCCGCGAACCTGAGTGCTTTTGAAAATACTTTAGAGTCACCGATTATTTATCCACTATCCAGTAAATGTAATACGGACTCAAAAAACTTGATAAAAAAGCACTCTTTTACTTGTCAGAGTGATACAACGATTGACTAATTGATTGAGAATTCTCTATTTTCAGAATGAAAGCGATATTATTTGAAATCTATCCTTGGTTTTTAAGGCCGCCAGGAACTCTATCAAAGAAACAGTATTTTGCTTAACAGTTCTTAGCGTGCTCTGCGTCGGTCTGAGCATTTGCCTCTGTGGTAATCCTATGCATTTTATGCACCAGAATAACTGGTTTTCGAAGTTTATAGTGTACCACCAACATCTAGCGATCTTTAAAGGAAGTTACTTTTCAATCATACTGCAAACTTATTTAGCCACAAATGAGTTTACTGCATCACATTTGCGGGGCTCTGTAAAAACCAGTATATTTTGATCAAAGAACAAACTACATGTATCACATTTGTTCATAAATTCATGCTCGTGAGCAGAACACAAGCCAAAATTTCCCAGTCATTTTTTATTTGTGTTAAAGAGTGAGTTTGTTTTTGTTTACAGCAAAAGTGAAACTAAAAGAAAATACAATGAAATGCTTGAAATGTTTACATTTGTAAAGGAGATGTAAATAAAAAACACTATAATGCAATCACAAATCTTAGTAATTCAGTACCCATTTTTAATATGATATCGATTGAATATTTGCTCCCTATGTTTGCATCCGTGAAAGAAGCGCTACACTTCCCTAGAACCAGGTAGCTAATCAGTTCCAAAATCCTAACCCGTATATAAAGGAAGAGGTTGTCTTTTGAATTATAAACTTTCTGCCTTCTTGCTTCAGATATGAACGGGTCGCTGGAACCAATTTGGTCGATAGGGATAGCAACAATGGGAAAAAGAAATAGTTCTCTCCAGGATGTGACAGAACTCAAGCTTACAGTGGAAATAAAACCCTCACCTACTTGTGACAGTGATTGCCTGGCTGAGAACCTGTCAAGGTAATTTCCCTACAATTGACTGATGGAAAGGCAAATATGGTATGTTTTTTTCTTTTTTTCGTGCAAAAATTCGTCATGACACAATCCTTTTGGATATATCGAAATATTTGTCCCGAATTCTGTTCCCTTTATGCCCTATTTTTAGTTGAGATGATACCTAGCTCCAGTCTTATGAATACGTTAGGATTAAAAGTCGAATGTTACTAAAAACGAATGAATATTATGATTTAGAAGAAACCCATGCAAGTAATCAGTATATTATTTGTTGGGAGAGGGTAAGGATATTTGAATTATGAAGTTATGGTCTTCGTTTTATTCACCACTTAGTTCATCTTTAAAATGGTCTGGCACTTTTATGGAGTATGCGTCTGTAGCCTTCAAAATTAAATTAACATCTAGTCGAAGTTCCAGAACTTCTGATGACTTCTGATTGATGACGGTTTAATCATCCTTGTATTATGTATAAATTAAAAAATCCAAAACAAAAGGTTTTTATTTCATATTTGAGTATTTAGTTGTATTTATAGACCAGTGGAATCGAACAAATAATTCGTGAAATAGCATGCGCAAACATTTCTATATGGCGACAAATAGACTAGTTAATCCCCCCTGGAATTTTTCTGGAATGGTCAACGTAAAGTAAATAGATAAACACATGAACGCATTCGTTTAAACGCAAATCGACTGCAGAATTTCAATTTTGGAGAGGGGCTCTAATTCACTGTGGAATTTTATACGTGGTTTTTCCCTATATGCATGACTTAACTGCAACTGTGGTCACATTCTTTTCCCAGTCCGTGAAATGAAATATGTATGAATTTCATGCATTTAAACCTTCTGAGAAGACATTATCTAGTCAACCGACTTAAAACTTAATTAATGGTTGCTGTCGACCTTTGAATTACTTTTTAATATGTGAGTTTTCAGTCGTTAACAATTATTTGAACTCCAGTAGAGGTAAGTAGTCTCAACGAAAAGACATTATGATGGTCTGAATATAATTCCTCGAGCACTACGTTTTACCACTACTTCTCTTCAGTGCTCAAGCGTGGAAATGAAGTCCTTTCAATGCGATATTACTGGTTAACCAGGTAACCAGTCTCATAATCTTAGGCAGTTATATTTTCTTAATCAATCATGGAGAAGCCTCTGTTAATTTACAACTCGTCTACTTCTTCCTACTCTAGCTATGGTATACCTCAGTGGACAGCTTACATCATATTAGAAACATGTAATCGACCATCAAAGTAGGCACTCTAATTATTTCAAAGGTAAAATTAGAGGGAACGTAGTATTACTCGTGGGAGGAAGTTTCATAAATTTGTCTTAAAAAATAAAAGTTAATATATTTTCCCTAATCAATCATTCTTTTACATGCTATTAAATAATACTCCTTTATTTTCACTCCACTAAGTTAAAAAGTACCCTACAAGTATGGGATTTGTTATTCTGATAGAAATTTCTGGAATCACAAACAGCCGCCCTGGAGTTAATTAATTAAACCTCCCCTAGTTTTCTCATCAATTATCATTGTGCACCATGATTTGCTTCAAAATATTGGTGGGAGATTTGAAGGTCATATGATGTTTTCAAGGCCGTGCAGACAAGGGCGTAATTGCTACGCCACTGTGGTAAGCACATGTCTACAAATTTTATTTTAGAAATTTTCATAAAAATGGAAAAGAATCGTGATGATCATAGGGAAAATAGGCTGGAAGTAGATGTATGATAAAAAAACAAAATCGAAGACCTTCAAGCAAAGTAGAAGAATAGCTTTCAACACTACTAGCATTTTGATTTCTTTCGAATCCATACTGTTTTCCCACGTTTCTTAGAAGACCTTTGTCCTCCCCCTCTGTTAAATGGTTTTTCAGAGTGATTGCCTTTCCTGAATAGAACTTATGCAAGTTGTCTTCTTTTGTAGACTCATAAATATGGGCTCAATATTCAAAGTGTGCCTTTATTTCTTAATTTGATGTATGAATTGACAAGACTCATCAACACATAGCCTAACTAATCTGCCTGTATACAGTTCTAATATGCACCTGACAATACTCAAGATACTGGCTATCAACATCTGTCAGATCGAAAGTACTACTGTGGTGATCAGCCCTATTATTCGCAATCCTTCATTGACTTCTTATTCCCAGTGTACCTCTATGTCCTTGTTTTTATAAAAAACAAGGTGGTCGAACTCCTCGTCACGAAGACCTCTTTAATCACCAATCAATCCTCGAATGATTACTGTTTCATCTCGGCTCTCAATCCAACAAATGTTTAAGGCACTATTTCAAGGTAGTTAATTGCCCAATGACAGACACTAATGGTAGATAATGAGATATATTCTCCTGTATTTGAACGTGGGAACTTGTTTTAATGAGTCTTTGGCTGATAAAATGTCATTTTATCATTCAACTATGGATTTCCATTGAAAATTGAAGGTTGCCGTTTCACAAAACTAGATTTACGGCAAAGAATTTAATTTCATGACATTAGAATTTAACAGTTTGCCACGTCTTTACGAGTTTTTGGCTCGTTCTTTGGCCAAGTTTCGTCATTGGAACGTGTGATAATTTTGTCGAAGATATTCGTTGTCGTATATCACAAACACTGCATTTAGGAATCGGGCAGCACATTTTACAGTTTTTAAAATTTTGAAAGTAGAAAATATTTTATGACTTCTCAAGTTATGATTTGGGAAATAGTTTTCTATTCGAAATGTGTACATGTATAACTTCCTTTCTTGTTTAATTAAGAAAGCGCGACTGTTTATACTGTTGTGTTTACTAATAATCCAAGGATTATTATTTAGTCTATTTAATCAAATGAAAATTTGCGCCTAATACTCGTATCACGGTAAAAATTTGTGAGGGAAGAAGAAAATGAAATGTGGAGGTTTAGTTTGATGAGCGCTGGATGTCATTTTCATTAGATTATTTGTAAATCCTTTCACTAACATTTTAATTTCCTAAGTTGAAAATTTTGGATAATAGTACCACCCCCCATCATTATAACTACAGAGGTATTAGTTTGCGTGGGTTAACATTTACACAGCTAGTGGAAATTAAACCAATTTAACTAACTAACAAACTAACCTAAGTAGCGTATATCGTATAGTCATCGTAGTTCAACATTATCAAACATGAGTAGTGACGTAAAATTACACATGAGATCATATCTGTGCAGGGGTCAATGCCATCGACACACACCCAGTAAGAGAGGCCAATCATGCTGATTAAGACTGAATAACAAGGGGGCGCACGAATTCGAATTCTTCACTAGAGCTACTCCAAGATGATAATATTTCATCCTAACTGTGTATTGCACAAAAATACAGCCAAAATTGGCTTTATTTTTTCTTTATTTTTTTCCCTATTTTCAATCTGTGTGAACCAGGTCAACTCTCAGTGATATTCTTTTATTGAATTATCAGGAAATTATCTAATTGGTAGCAGTAGAGAATTACCAGCCACTCACATTATTAAAAACCGATGACAATTAAAATATCTTTTCTGTTGGTAACAACCCAGTTCCGCATTCATCGTCATACACACCAATTTGAATAATTAGTTTCTCTCGATAAAAACTCTGTGGGTGTGAGCGTTTTGAATATATCATCCTACGTCATATGTTTGACGAACATGGTATGGCAGTAGTCTGTCTTTCAGATAATCATGTTACACTTGTCACATCCATTTTTCTGTTTGTACTGCCTTAGTTATTTTCTAAAAAGTACAATTAATTCATTAGTCGCGTGCTAAAAGGCAATATTTTAGCTAATTTGTCTAATGCTATATCTGTGAAATAATAATGTGCGGTAAAGGATAAACTAATATATAATATATATAATAATAATCTCTTACAACCTTGTAAGGAATTCCACTAATCTTATTCGCCTAAGCATCTATAGACTTGCACTATTTTGAATTTATATTTTATATTTTTCCTATGTCTAATGAAATGCTGCCTTTAAATCATTTTACTGGAAAATTTTATCAGCAAGCACACAAAATTTAGGATTAATAGTGCATCCTCATTCAACATCACCAAGGTCACGATATTCTAGAAAAGTATGCATCAAAATAAAGTTCGCTATGTGGCTAAATTTTGCTTTAGTGCATTCCTAAATCATTGTTTTTGGTGTTCTTTAGCAACTCATGATCAATTTACAAGCAATATTGCGATTCTTTTAAATTTCGTTTGTTTTGTTTAGGATCAACTTGCCGTGCGTGGGTACAAGAAAGAGATATACCACAATGATGCTATCAATCACCTAGATAAACAATAGGAGAATAAGTCTGAACATCATGTATATGAAAAGCTCAGAAACCTAGGGATAAAGTAATAAAATTTGAACTTTAAATTAGTAAAACAGGATGCAGCAAAGTGTGTATCTGAAGTAAAAGGCGGGCCAATCCGATGAATAAAAATTTCTGGTTAAGTTAGACTATTTTGAAATCCCATCTATATTCTCCTCTTTTGCTCAACCTTCTAATTGACCTCCTATTTGGCTACTTAACTGTTCTTCGTATTCAGGTGCTTTCCCAAGAATAGATGTTGTCATTCAATTCTGTGAATTTGTGTATTCTTAGTTTGCCCACCTTATTAATACATTTCGGTAGATAATTAATTACCAGTTAGTCCTTTCGGAACTCCAGCTGTTTATGGTACAAAAATCATAAGTTTTCCTTCTGTTCACTAAGAATACTGCGTTCTCTCTGATGTCATACAATAAAATATGCCTGACGGAAAAAGAGAAAGAGGTCCATGGACGAGTGGAGATCCTACGTGAACCAGAATAAAACCAAGACGGATATTGAAAGCAAAGTCTAAAAAAAGAGTAGGAATATAACATTTATGGTTTATGGTTTAATATTAATTATCACGAGAGACCGTCTGTATTTAGAACTTAATCGTAGAAATAAAAGCGATTGACTCCGGTGAGTTAACTGTAACTGCCGACGTATGAAAAATTATTTAATGATTAGAACAAAAGGTCTATAAAAATTTTCAGAAACCCATAATAAAATAAGTATTTTAGAATCTAACGTGCTTTTGAAAATCGAAATACAATAAATGCAATGCATGCCTATTTAGATTAAATTCTGACATCTTTATTGTCGCTCTTGAACAAACCTCTGATCGGTAAGCATGATGGAGGGATTTTAAAGGAATTGACTACAACGTTCTCTAGATTAATCTAAATCATTGTATGAAATTTTAAACAATACTGATCTCTGCTGAACTCAGTTAAAAGAGTTTTGTTTAAATTCGTTAATCATTAACACTTTGACTGCGACGTGCGCCATATATGGTACACGCGGTAAAAAAATAAGCTTTTCTAAAAAATCAAATATGATGTAAACCAC
>CAADRB010000030.1:818428-899720 GCA_900708905.1 Hymenolepis diminuta
CTTCTTATAACCGATTGATAGAATATAGTGTAAAAGGATTATAAAAGCATAAAATAAGGTTATAAAGTTTAATCAGAAGAACATAAGTTGCACAAAGCAAAGAATACAGGTTATACAGGTTTGAACACACCGCTCCACAGGCATACAGGCTATTTTGGGAGTCGCAGTCAAAGTGTTAAATATCTCTGTTTATCGAATGGTGACTAATCAGATCAGATCCAAGGATAAAGACTTTAAATTTATTTGCTGCACACTTAGTGATTGGATTGACCATGTAGATGAATAAACATTTCAGTCTTTCCTACAACATCATACTCAGAGTTGATTTATGCTGATGCACGAGTTGTAATGTCACAGGTCACGAGTTCGATACTCATTGTTGCGCCTTCAAGGATTAGCATAAATAACGGTACAATTTAAAAATGGCCAAGAGTGGGATAACGGAATGTGAATTTTGCATTAGGGAGCTTGCATTCAGCCAAAAATGAGCATTGAAAAAATATTTCTTTTCAAATACCTTGGGATTTATAACTTAAAATAAGTAAATATGAAAGTAGTCTAAGAGAAGGGACTTCAGAATGTACTTTCCTAAAGTCGACATTTAAAGTAACTTTTCGTCTCAGAACTCAGAATTAGTAACGATGCGTTGCAGACTTTTTGACTTTGGTACTCGAATTCATCTTGAGTGTACTTTAATGAGCACCGCAATACTAAACCGTATATGCTAGTGTAATCATGCTGTTTTTGCCATCAGAAGAAAATATCTCTAGCTTATACCAATTTATTGCTCCTAAAAATTAAATTTGGGAGGGATGTCACCGTCTAATCTTTTAAACTTGACCAATTTGGTGTGTACGCTTTTGCAAACCTTCGTTCTTGAAAATCACTCCTTACAATTCTCACTCAATTCCTTTAAAAGCTAAGCCCAAGCCGAATGGTCTAAAAAATCTCAGGGAAAAAAGATTTTAAGGACAAAAAGGCACTAACCACTAGGGGATCTATGTTGAAATTCTACTTTGCCTGTATCCTAATGTTATTAAATATTACATTGAAAGCTATGTACCAGTTGTTCAAATACAATTTTTGATTCGAACATTTATTCAATGGACTGAATAATTAGCATTGACAACATTATTGGAAAAAGTTAAATTAACTTATTGACCAATGGATAAGGAAGTATATACTCGTACGTATTGATAGTCTCAAAATGTAGTTTGATTGGTTAATATTAATGATTTCCACTCTCCCCCTCTCCCCGCATCTCCTGATTACCGTTGATTAACATTTTTATGACTAATTTTACTAATGGTTATTATTATTGCTATCACCTACGACAATGCAAAAGAACCTTTAACGTTTTAACAATGAGATAGCATCTTAACACGTTAGATAACAAAATAGCTCAGTAAGCGATACAACAGAGAGTTGACCATGGGTGTAATATGAAGTCAGAATGTCAAGAGTCTTACTTTATTTGAATTCTAGAGGCATTGAGTTGTCAACTTTCTCATAGGTAATTCACTTTGCAATATCTAAATTGATCCCTTAGATTTATATTTGTGATATTCAGAGCGTACTGATCAGCTGATTTAAGTGACTAATTAGCCAGGTCAATTGGACTTATTTGTATCTTTTTACTGCCATGAACAAGTAGATGAGACTACCAAAGGCATTTCAAGCAGAACAAGGCTCACCGTAGTTAACTAGACGTTACTACTTCACAAAACAGAAAGCAAATTTAGTGTTCTCAATCAAGACAGTTTACTTTCCCTTAACAGCAAATGCTCAAATTAAATTTTTTCATTATTTTATGTGCTATTTTGCAATAGAAATGACTCAAATACTTGACCGGTCATTGGCATGGTATATGACAATGGCACATTTATTAGGTGGCGTTGTGCCTAACTGGATGTGTAAATTTCCTATTATTTTAGATAAAAAGTAGTTACTAAAAATTAGTTATAGAGTGTGGGTAAGTTATGGTTCCTCCACAGGCTATGCCATTTCAAATGCCAGGCTCTGAAGGCAATGCACTGTTACCCTAATAATTGTTATTTATTTGGAATCTTGATTAAATTGAATGTGACGAATTATTAGACTTATTATTATTAGACTTGCATATTCTTAAAAGACTCTGAATTTTTATTTTGTCAGTTTTAGAAAAAGATCTAACAAAGATAGGGGGAGAGAGAAATAAAAAGAATATAATTAGGAGATTTCGACATTAAAACGGAGTAATTCATCTGTAGCTCTAATTACAATCGGTGGCTATTTGTCTTTTATGGTTTCGTGGAGTCAGACTGTTGGGAGAAAAAACATCGGTTTTCAAGAGTGAATCGTGTGCATTTCGCTGACCAGTTCCAATTCGACTCAAAGTGTACTACCAGGATTGAAAAGGTACTGGATGGCGGAGCCGATATGGATCTGTTAATTGGCATAAACTGACTAGACTGGCAGATAGTACAAATCAGCTGAACTCGGTTAAATTCAACATACTTAAATCTAGGTTGAAATTTATTTGATTGATTTCCATTTTATGGAGTTCAGCGTTTATTTTGACTTAAGGCTAGATTTATCGTTTATCAATGTCTTTGTAATATGTAAACACATTTCTTATCATATAATTAGCCATTTTTACAATGTCGGACAAATAGAAACATGATTAGAACTTCTTAAATATAGGTTAGTGAGGGGAGATTTATCGAGCTTTAACTAAAGAATACGGGTCGGCGTTTTCTAATAATTTTCGAGTTTAATTGACTGTTTTTCTTGGAAGTATTTGACGATAGATACTATCGATCTCAGTTTGTCAAAGAAACTTGGCATTTGAAGTTATTGACGTTTGACAAATTTGGAATACATCGGTCTCTTGATGAGAGGCAGAATTGAATATTTTCAATATGCTTAGTAAAATTTATAAAATATTCCATTGCTGTTATTGTATGCTCATATTTCTAAATGAAGTCTTGATAGCTGCATTACCAACTAAAAGACATCCAATCAATCCTATATATCCAAGCATTGTATAAACAGCTATACCTTCTTAGGTGACAAAGAAGAACCGTCGTTGAGTTATAATTCTTCTCCTTTCTTCTTTCTGGGTCTGAGCTAAAGTAACTACAGAATACTTCAGCGGATATCCTTTTATCATCGGCAGCCGAGTTTAATATTAAAACAGTGGCAATATAGATTCACATTAATCCTCTTTTCTCATAACTCTTATTCTGGACAGCTTCACGACAACAAGTTAAATGCTTTGTCTCTCAAAACAGCACAACGGCAGGGAATTCACCCAGCATTCATCCACATCCATGACAATTGATGTCCCGCTGCATTGACTGCAGCACGAGATAACACACAGAAATCGCAATTTACCAAAGTCAATTAAGCGTGCGAGAGAGGCAGTGAGACAAACCTGAATGTGTATCTACTTGTACGCAACAGCAGCAGCAGAACTCAACACGCACACCCATCATGAATTGTATGCTGCAAAACACAAACGGAGAAGTGCGGGTTTGGCATGGTCATCTCTCACGATTAAGGCAAGCTAACGGTGAATCAAACTTTTCATTGGCAGCGAAGGGCAATTTGGTGATGAGTAATTTTGTAATATCACCAAGGACAGTAGGTGTGTATAAGTGTAAGATTGAGTATACGCTTTATCAGATTTGTTCTCCCTCTCTCGATCTCTTGCGTAATGATGGTATATGATCTTTTTGTCCTTGTTTTCTGGCTAAAGTGATTTCTCTGAGCTGGGATTGTTGTGAGAATAACATCGTTTATATTCAATTTCTGATACCCTTTAATTTGTATGATGAAGTTGTCTCGGTGGATTATAGGAGTAAGTGTGCTTGTGATTAAAACATTGAAATTGTGGAAGACTTGAGTACTAAGCTGAAGCCCAAACCTTGTGGATCTTAAAGTTACAGATCAGTCTCCTTTAAATATATCGAGTTAGAGTAAACAGCGTAACTGAAATGTAACTTTTTGTGAGGACCACCAGGCTTTTAAGAAATATTTGACAGCCTACTTGATTATCGGCATAGTCGTTCGAGTGTAAATTGGTGATGAATTATTGCGTTTAAATGCTCAAGACGATGCAAATACTTTAAAAAATTGCCATCCAAAACTGAAGATCACAAGTTTTATAATTTGGGCAGTTTGGGAAATTGTGGGCGAGTACTTAAAATTTCATGTAATGCATTTTTTAAGGCAAATTTTTACATAGAATAACAGCATTTAGAATATCAACAATTCTAAAAAACCGGCATTTACAGAATAACCCCTATTAGAACTATTCTCTGATAATTTGTACTTCCAAATATAAGATTTTAGTTTTGTCAAAAACGAATTACAAATAGAATTTATTGAAAGTGATAAGTAATGGGTATATAAAAGTACATTTTGATGTTGCCATCCTCAAACCATGTGATAGTTGATGTTTGGATTACTTTCTAGAGAAGATTCTGATCAAATTCAATTTGAATTTAGCTATATGAAACGTCTGAGTAGCTTAGACAATATAATATAGGTCTCTTAAATATCAATATTTGTTAAGTCATCTAACTTCAGTTATAGAGATCTGAAAAAGTATAGTATCCTTAACATCAGTTGCTTATTCGAATTTATGGATATTCAGTGTTGCTGCTTAGGCGTAATTTAATTCTAGCTTTTAGAATTGTGCCTAATGAAGAATCAAAGCTCCATACTAGTTTTTTGAGAATTTTATTTAGAATTGGTTCTTTAAGTTATTGAACAGCTTTAAATTATTATCATTACCCTTGGCAGAATCTTAATATTTCTATGATTTTTAACGTTTGGATTCAGAAGCAGTACGGTTAGGAGCAAAATTACACTTTCTCACTAAGTTTTAACACTGAATTGGGTTAAAAGTTCCAGAAATACCATAACGATAACAGGACGTACACCTGCATAGTCAGAGGTCACGGGCTCTTTACTTATAGACATACGTCTTGTGAACGGTATGATTAACCGGACTGATTAATTCTAACCAAGTGGAAAGGGCAGAATATAAACACTTCGTCAGTTCGCCAACAAAATTCCAAACTCAATATTAGGAACTTTCGAAACATCTTTAGGATACTCAAACTGCTAGTCTAGGACTAGATATCAACTGTTGGCTCTAAATCTGTTTGTTTCTATGTTGAAGCAAATGGATTTACCATCTGAGAGATCTTGATTTAATTATACATATTTATATATAATTAGGAGATTTGTTATATCCATTAATTGAACCGAGCAATAAATTCTCCAAATTTAATAAAGGAGAGTGATTGAGCGTTTTAATGATATAATTTGAATCTATGAAAAAATTTTAGGAGTGTGAATTGTTTCTATGCAATTCGTGCACGTGAGATCATGTGCGCACAAAATGCCACCCCTCACAAGTGTGCTTAATAAAAGGCATTCGATTCTTGAGATTTTTAAATGTAACTCGTTTTTGAATTTACATCGCGAATTCGTTGCCATGTATCCATATTTAATTTGCGTGTTCCTCTGTGTATGTATCTAAGGTAATTGATCAACCATCCATATCAAAAAAATCTGATCAATAGGCTCTAGACTCCGCTGGACATGAATTCATGCGGGATATGGGGGACAAGCTCGAACTGTCGCCATTAAAACATTAGAATTAAAAGCAGTAAAACATACTTGAGGAGTAAGAAGCCTAAAATTTAAATACAAAGTTCAAATTCTGTAGGACTCATTTGACACCGTGACTTGATTTTCTTATTCTACACGAACCTCTTCCCTTATCCCACATTGATACCAGTGTTTAATTGCCTTCTAATGATGTCAACTTCCATAATTCTTTGCATTGTTGTGGATGGTAAATAAATATACAGGCTCCTAGATATTTTAAATTATAGCCAAGTAATATTAGGTATTATGAATATGGAAAAGCGCTTTAATATATTCATCTCGATTAGAGGAGGCCTCGGGCAAGAAATACCCTAAACCCATTAGGGGAAGCCTTATCGTTACTTTACTCAGATAGAGAGAAAACTTTTGGTTTACTGTCGTGAGAAACTCACATTCTACCACTTCTAAGTTAACTAGAATCAGTCAATGTGGGTGGTCATCCACATCACTGGATATTTACCGATAAGCATCGAATTATGACCTCTGACTTGGCTGATGTCCACGTTAACCACTATGTCATTAGCATACAGGGTACAACAGTAGAAAATATAGTGTATGTCTGTCTGTTAAGATGTCTGCTTTCTGATACTTTTAATATTATTTTCGTGTATAGCATGTGGGAGGTGACAGACGGCTAAACGCAATAAATTTATGCTGTTTTTGTGGTGCAACTTTTCACTTACTCACCTGAAGTCGTCTTGGGGTTTTCCAATATGTAAACACATATTTCAGAAAAAATCACCGCATTGGAAAGCGTAAATTTGCTAATTAAAACGGGTTGTTTTACTGTTGTGCGAATTTCCATCAAATGTTCATAAACTTTTTATTGCGAGAAATTTTCACCAGCATCATCTTAATTACTGCACACGTGCCGTAAGTGGCCCATATTCTGACGTCATTTATACATCACGTTATTGGTTTTCCTCCTTCTTCCAAGACTAGGATATGGTTTAATTTGTATGCACATATTGGAAATCCATTCTCTCTTTTTATATCGTGGTCGTTATTCTAAGTCTCATTACATGATGATCGTTCAAGTTCTTGAATTCTACTCAATTTCTATTACTGTTATACATGGGATCACAAAGGTAATTAAAACAAATCGTCTTTCAGAGAATGTTAAATAATGGAGAAGGGAACGATTGAATATTTATCTAGTTAAGAAACTGCCATATCAGCCGTTTTTCAAAATTACTTCAATAATTATCAATTCAGTTTCCTGGTGCAAATTTGGATCCATGTCATCTACTAATTGATTGATTTATTACTTCGAAACAGGAAACGATGTTTGCAAGGGAATGAGTGCGCAGGAACAACCTATTAATGATTTGAAAAAGTGAAACTATTTATTTTGACCAACAGTTTAAGACCTAGAAATAGAACACCCTTCCTTTTACAGCTGTCTGTTCCATTAATAAGAAAGGGAAAATGTTTATTTATCACTAGTTAATGCTCATTTTAACTAATTCTACTTCAGTCGCAAAATGGGAATTACTGCTCTACTAAGACAAACATGACTCACTCTAAAGATGTCATTTAATTTGAGGAAACTGCTTCTTTGCGCGAGGAAGATGTACATGTTTTGTACACTACGTTGGAGAGCAGTCGCAAATATGTATATTCGCATGGGCCCTGGTTAATATTATTAGGTATTGCAATTATTAAGATCAAGGTCTCACATACTTATTATATTTTAAAGCGCATAAGAAATGGAAAAGAGTTGTAGGACAAAGCGGCCCTGTTATCCTGAAAATAATTCCCTCACAATGATCTCCCTATGGTTTTTTCCAAACCAGAAGTTCAGGATTTAGTTGAAGGATTTTGTGTGCAATAGGGGAAAAGGTTTGCTTGATCAGCCGAAAGTGAGCATCAACGCAGTGGTAATTACATATTGTTGGAAAATCGATAATTAGCTTACAGGCAGAAAAAATGAATTATGTGTAAAACGCAGTAGAAAATCGATTTAAATAGTTAAATCAATTAAAATAATAGTCAGAGATAATATAAAAAATTAAGGCAAGATAATGGCTAACCATAGTTTAATTTAATATAGCGATATTTGGGCTATTTATCTTCTAGATATATTTTATATCTCACCCCATTTGGCTAGTATCAATATTGAAGTGGAACCCTTCAAAATGTCTTTCGCCCAAATTAAAAAGTCAAATACTACGAATAATTGGCCCTAGAACATCGATCTTTCGCTTTAATTAGATAGTAGCAGCAAAGGGAACTATACGGATAGCTCCTTGTTACCTTCATTGGTGTTCTCTTTAGATATGCCGAAGCAATTTTGAATAAGTTAGGTTATTAAGTCGCCGCTAGAAGTTACTTCTGTTTATTAACCAGAATGCTAAGAATACATTTCTGTTTCTTCATATGTTGTCATGCCTCTGCATGATGATGACCGCTTAAAGAAATGTCTTACCTTCATATCTAAATCCTCTGTATGCGATGCTGTTGTTGAGGTCAGGAGATGCCTTATCTGTTCAAACTGTCGTCTTATGCCTAGCTACAGTACTTCTAAATACTAAATGAACTTGTTAGCAAAGTCTTAGTTGGTATCATGGTTACAAACCCTGGCTTGTTCCAGTTAAATCCTCTACAACTCTAAAGATGGGAGTGCTGTCAACACTATCATTAAACTTGAGCTATAAAACAGATAAGAACTACGTAAAGTACGTAATAAAGAAAAATACAAGTGACTGAAAATCGATAACAGGTGCGATTTTCCGTCAATCACCTTGAATGCTAAGGCCCACTCTATTATGTCCTCTGGACTTAGTGCTAGTTCTAGCAGGGAAGATGGAAGGCAGAGAGGAGACGTCTGCTCAGTACTGAACTGGTTTTAATTATGACGTATAAATTTCATGCAGTTATAAGCTGAGCAAGACTGCGAACAACATGATTCGGCTTGTAGAAATAATACAACAATTAACTTAACTTTAATGACCCTCAACAATGCTCCAATAGAAGTCATTTTTAAATAGAAATTTCATTATTTCAATTGCTTATAATTAAGACAATAAATTTAATAAAATTTTATACAAACAAACAAAACAGAATTCATTTTAATAAAAAAATCATTTTCCGGAAGAGAGTGATTTTTGTTGACCATAAAAAGTCTTTCCCAAGTAAGTACAACTTTTTTCAATGACCAATCACATTCAAGCATACATTCCAATTGCTCAATTTCTTCCACTTAAATAAGGGAATGAGGAACAACAAATAACTTTTGTCTTCTCTTATTAAAAATTTCAAGACATAATTTGCCGTTCTTATTTTAGCCCAACTTATAAAAACAACTATTTGAACAATGTTATCCTATTTATTTATATCACCAGTGGATTTGAGCACATTTCTCGAATTTTAAAAACATTAGGAATTTAGAACGGTTAACCAATTCAATTTAATATCATTATGACAAAGATGAAATTTTTTAATTTGATGGCCACCAGAAGACTTCCTTTTCGTCATACTAGAACAGTGGAGGAAAATTTTCCTAATTAAAAGTACTTGTTTTCTGATAGAACAAAACAAGTCACCGCCTGGACAATTTGCGAGTATGCAATTTTCACAACCTGTACCTAGCTCATCGAAGTTTATAAAAACATAAATAATTCAAATAGTGCTTCACGACAATTCTCAAGATATTTGATGATATCATCAATCAGATCGTAGGTATTGTCATGACGACTGGCTCGGGTGTTTATTTATCCATCGACATTGGCGCTTACTGATACTCGTTCAAATTCTCAGGTTCCTAAATGGTTGGTTCTTTGTAAATGAAGAGGGAGTTGTATTATCATTAAACATCTTAACCACTGGTCTGAAGGGTCGTTAGCATCAAGACGGTCACTGGTTGTAGAAGATAATGGGGAGTTCTCATAAGGTATGCCACTTGGATACACACATATAGATGTAATATTACCTTCGGTTAAAAAAACAGATACGAATTTAAGACTCAAAAATGCCTAAGTTAGACTCTATTTGACAGATGTTTCCTACGTCAATGGATGCACTTTTCAGATTACAGCTTAACGTGACTGTATAGTATAATCTCAGTTTAACCAGTTCTCAGACGAACATTTCAGTCTTCATTTCGTATGCTGATTTCCTCCTGAAGATATCACTCTATACTGAAATCCTATTCCAATAAGACTCCATTTGCAGTTCAGCGATAAGTATAAGAGATCTCTCTTAACATTGGAAAACGCTTAGATAAAACTCCTACTACAATTCCTTAAAATTCTGGCCAGATTTATAGATAATGTCAATTTTCGTCTTTCCGTTTGCTTCGAAAAATGAAACCTTTTAGCTGCATATATAAAAGCGCTCTAATGCACATTTAATCATAAGTATGTCTGAAACCGAGGCGAATAATTTGCTCCAGACCGCGCTGCAGCTTTGTCAACAAACGCAGAGTCCAACATGCAATGCTCAATTGAAGAAATTCGGATAATAATATAAAATCGTACGATTAATTTTCATATAAACGTCCAATTTATTGAATATTAAAGATTGATCTTTAAAACTTCTTTCATAATTTCTTGATTTGATGACAAAGCTGAGGTGATCATTAGTCTGAACGTTTAAGATATTCGAAATTTTCATTGTATAAGACCTGCATTTTTCTATTTAGCTATATCGTATTCCTGTTATCAAGATATATCTTGATGTCTTTGTACGGTAAGTAGTGTAGAGATCAACTTTGATAATATGAAAGCCAAGTAAGCATTGGAGTTGTGGGCAAAATATATGAAGAATAAATAAAAAATATGCTCATCAGCGAAGGTTTTCTTATAAAAAATAATAAGGTTATATTCGTGCATTTTATACACCAATTTTATAGAATATCGAAAAATATCATTTTAACCAAGAGTAAATAGTTGAATAATCTAACGTATAGATCGAAGTGTGCAGAGAGGGATGTCAAATAAAGGAAGAGAATCCTTTACCATCTGAATTCATTAATTTGTTTTCTTTTCTTTAATAAATATGGTCCGCTGCACCACAACCTAATGTTTTATTTGTCGAACTTCCGATATGCTTTCTAGGTTCCTAAACGACAACCCGCAATATTCGGAGCTGATTAACTAGCAGACTTAGAACGAATGTTTGGTTGTACAATTTCTGTACATCTACCTTCTATAACAGCTGGAGAAAATCTGACTGATACTGATCAAGATATTTTTGAATTAATGCAAAGTTGAGTTTTACCGGATTCGTCCTAAGAAAACAATAAATTTTAACTCTCTTCGCAAATTAAAATAAAGATTTTTTAGGAGAGACAGGTAGTTCGGTATGTGATTTCCTTCACTTAATTATTAATCAAGCAATCCCCTTTTGGTTTCTACCGGAAATTGACGGATACCAGTATTAACTGTGGCGATTCTAAAAAATACGAAAGAAAGATTTGGGGGGTCATATAACTGATAAGGTGGGGTGGAGGAGGGTAATGATGAATAATTAAAGTAATTGAGCAAAAATCTTTTCAAATTCTGATTCATTTTCATCGGTCTAAGCTTAATAAAAATTTTAATATACTCAATCCTGATTTTTTATTGATAATAGTTTACTTTGAGATCGTTTATTAGATCTGTATAATTACTTACAGGTGAAAAGTTTATAGGTCACATTGTTTTTAACGCGGGATCGACGACATATTTTAGAATCAGTTAAGAAAGATAGAAAATAAATCATAGGCGTCAAAGACGGGGTCAGAAAAGTGTATTTTAATGAAGTCAGGACATCAAGAAACCTACTTTATTTGAATTTTGAATTGTCAATTTTCTTATAAGGAGCGTAAATCACTTGGTAACATTTCAGTGTTCCAATGACCAATATTCGTGATTTGATCTCTGGGTTTCTGGATGCATTTATCTCCGCGATATTCGGAGCTTGTTGTCCGGTTGATTTAACTGGATGGTTGGTCAAGCCACTTTGATTTTTTTTCTCACAGACATGTTTAGGTGGACAAGACTTCCAAAGATATTTTAAACAGTATAGCTCGCTTGAATGAGTTAACTAATATAAATGCATTTTGTTGCATCATGCTCAACGTTACACGATCTCAAGGTGTCTAAGTAATAATTAACGTTAGCAGAGTTCAGAGTTCACTGACTGATAATGCCATCTTAGTAAGTCCGTTTCTACGAATAGTCAAAGTGCATTCAAATCAGCAGAATTCATTAGAGTTTGCTCGAGGCGAATTCTAGTTAAAATAGCCATCTAAAATGAGGGCGATTAATATAATTTATAGACCTTTAGCTATCGGCAAACTTTTCAGTAAGAAAATAAAGAAAGTTTTGTTCTTTTTCTTTAGATTTCATTTTTTATTGCTCTCAGTTATAAATAAATGCATTAAGGAACAATTAAGAAAACTTTTAATGGTCTACCAGATAAAATTTTTTATTACGCATTTTATTATTCTTCTTCTCAAAATAATTTTTTTAATTCATTATAAACAAAGAATTTATTATACGTGTTATCATATATATGGGTATCATACATTATTTAACACGAATAACAGATGTTATAATGATAATTTACTGAAATTGATCAATTTTTAAGAAAAATCCCTCTATATAATATGTTTGCAACTACTTACTATAAGTTATGGGATACACGTATAAGTCAAAATAAACAGGAATACTTAAAATATACGGTAAACTTATGAACCTTTTAAGGAAGCGGAAGATATTACAGCAATTTTGATTAAATACTGTAAATAATAACTCGGAAATTTCAGTCCTACATAAACAATCATATACAGCACTTGACTCGGGGTGGGGAGAAGATATCCTGAAGCCACTACCAAACCCTCCCTGTTGATGCGTACACCCAGTTCATTGGACGTACACAAATGAGTAACGACCTCATGACCTCTGACTTGAAAAGTGAGCGTAATGACCGTTGCACTCAGAGTTTGATAACCGAAAGACAATCATTATTACTAGAATTCTATATGAGTATAAGGAAATCGAAAATCATATTTTATCTTGTAATAAAAGGAAGGCCAATTAGAGAACATCTTTTAAAGGAGCATTTATTTAACTCTTAGAAGTCTTTAGTGAATGCCTGCGGGGCTGCATTGACATCTTCCCCTGTCAAACTCAATGATAGGGATTCTGGACTCATCTATATATACTGAAGTAGAAATGTAGCCAGATGACGATTTTTAAGAGACCGATTTTAACCTGATTCCTGTTTATGTTAACTGCACCATTCGATGACAAATTGTAAAATGAAAATTCACGTTAATGGTTAATTTAGCCAACTATTTACTATCATCTGACTCCCTTCCACAATTTTTCAGCTTTGTTATTAGTTATAAATTACTTTTTTTTAGGAAGGTATTTTTCAACGCTCATATTCCGCATCATGGAACCTTTCGGGTAAGAAACTCGAATTCTGCCATTCCTTTATTTGCCAAACTTGATCAGTGCTGTTGGTCATTCCATTCATTGTGTATGCACCGATCGGCACCGAACCCGTGATCACTGACTTTTCAGACAAACAAGCTAACCGCTGCACTGTAATTCGTTCTAAATGGATTGATCCAGAATGATACTCTCCTTAAAGTCTGAATTAATAAATCTCCACTTTTTAACTTGGGCTTTCACTTCTTTCTTATCAGCTATAGTGGGAATTTCTGTGAGTTAACAAATTAACCATCTTACAGAGTTTTATAATAAGAGGTTTGTGATCAATAAGTATTAGGGGGCACTATAATGACCTATAGAGTTATTGATATCGAATCGTGGACGTTTATGTCCAATCATCCCCAAGTTGTCGTACTTGTATCGGTGTCTCTATTAGTTGGATTTAGTTCCACTAGGACAGATCCAAAACATCTACTGAGACCAGGGACTGATGTCACTAAACTTCACCAGATACAAATGTCCGCTCCTCGCACTATTAGGACTTTTTTGAAAGGGAGTCTAATTTGGTTTATTTTAATAATGCAATGTCTGCACAAGGTTAGAGTTAATACAAGTTTTGCTTATATGGATTCGTCAGAGTAGATACCTATGCTCATTTAATAACGGGAGTGTGGTCTAAGTTAACCTACATCCAGTCTTTGGAAACAGTGACTGCGAAATTTTCATCTACATTCTTGCTTCAGGGCTAGCAGTTACATTCAACTGGTATTGAATATATATGATCCTTTGATTATTTCATTTACGCAGTGGCAAGACATGAATGATCAGGGTGCATACGCAGTGTTTACGTTCACAAAATTTAACCTCAAAATAAAATGGCGGCAAAATTTAAAAAAACGTCATCCTTCTGCTATGTCTAAATTAGAGTTCAATAATTCTAGATTGTGCAGTATAATTTAATGCTACTCTGCGGCAAATTATAGGTGCTTTTAACATTAAACTTCAGATATAAATAATTTTATTTCTGCTAGCACGTGGAAATAAAACTACTATAATTAATTCGACTTCAGGAAAGTGTTACTTATTAAACACATGTTAAGGAGATAAGCACATTTCAAGTGGAAGAATTCAAAGGAAAAATATTGATATTTTCGCCAGGTATGCCTTGGAGTGTGAATGCATTTATATGTACGGTTCTGTTGCTTTCTTAATCATAAGTTATTCATGTGGATAAGAAATGTACATCTTATCAACAAGTTTTATTTACTGAAAATTACAGCATATAAATCTTCTATTAGTTAAAGACTGTAAATGAAGAAATAAAACGGGGGCATATATTCATTAATAAATCCAATTACCCACCAAAGGGGTCGAAAAAATCTGAAATATCCTTTTTCGTTCAAACTAAAGAAGAAGGAATATTTACGAATATTCATGAGCAGTGATTATGATGTGAAATAAATCGATTAATACGTGAAGTGATTTTCTCTTATCTGCATCGTTTCGATATTAGGTAAAGTAATTTCTGATTCTTCTTTTTATACCTTTTTTGTAGTTTCCTTACTTTATATTAAAAAAAGCTTTTATCTCAAATGAACAAGGTTAAAGATTTGGTGGTGTATCAATCTCGTCTTCATTTCTACTGAATCTTTAGCTGGTAGAAGTTGAGAATTACGCTAGCAAACGTTTTGTTGCCTTGATTCGCCAAAACTAAAATTATTTATACAAATAGATTTATATTTCTAAAACTTAGATGATTTTTTAGATTTTTAATGCTGCGATTTCAGTTGGGTGGTCTTTGCAATAATAATTCTCAGTTGACATAAAAGGCATTTGGGTTTGATGCGCATGCATGTTAGAATTACTAGGCATTAGGGCACTAGAATACATTTCACAAAGAGAATTTATAAAAATCAATGAAAAGAGTTTTATTTCGCTTGGAAATTATGAATAAGCCTGAGGTATATGTATTTACATATAATCAATGAGTTGAACCCATTCAGTCGTTGATATTGTAAGAGTAGCCACAAGTGTTGAGAGTTAACAACAGTTATAAAAGTAGAACATAACGGTTGTGTAAACCAACGTTTTATTTAGCAAAGCGCGAGGATTCTTTCTTACTTACTATGTTACTTTCTCGAAGAAAGTGAGTGATGGGGTTGGTAGGCTTTCGGGTTTGTATAAAAGACGTTTTATATTGTTTCGAAGACAAGGGAAGTAGATTAAACAGGGAGAATAACTTCGAACATCGCTGTAATGAATTTGAGATCACTACAGGATTAAAGTAACGCTCATTTGAAATTTACCTAATTAGCTAATTCCGCTAATTAAAACAAACCACTTGAGGGCTCAGGATGCTGCTAAGGCAACCTGGAGTCACTGAAGAATTAGGTATCACTGTGGGGACGAGATAAGTTGGGTTTCAGGGATTAGTATTGACTTAGATAAAAATTTTGGAAAAAAATTTCGCTATATTCTCTTATATCATGAATAACATGGACAAATATTAAATCCCTTGGAAATTAGAGTTAATGTCCAAATCTGAAAAATATCCGATATAGACTGATTGTATTTAAACTGTGATGAAAAAGTAGACAATCTTGGAATGCGCAAACTCTAATTCATTGGTGTATAAGTTGAGATATGTATTGAAGCTTCATGAATAATTTTTCAGTAATTCTCATTTAAAAGATTCCCCGATTGGGGAAGGGGGGGGGCGTAATAAAAATTTTTTACCCAATCTGTTTAATTTTGTCAATTTTATAAATTTGTACCCATCATGGACTGCGAACGTGAAGGGTGGCATGTACCCTTTCCGTTTTAAGTTGGAGTATGATTTTCAAACTGCTACTCAACTTCAGAAAAAAAAGGTAACATTATTGTCCACATAGACAAGCTAATTTAATTTTGAAAAAAATCATTAAATACATAGAACCATATGAGATGACTAGTAGGTTACCTAGATTTGATATTGGAATAGAAACGGATACGACTATCATTACAGTAAATTGGAAAGCACATTTAATATGAAGATTTATTTAAAACACTGTTTGTGCATTACTTTTGACGTCTTCATCAAGATAAATAAGTTTCACAGACTTGGACATCTAATCAGTTGAGTTTGTAATTCAAAGGAGATAATATCCTTCTGATCTCTGATTCTTCTTTTTTCCTCTTTCACTCTTCTCCCTCAATTTCATCTCTCTTCGCTTTATCCCGCTATTCTCAGATTTTTTTGATTAAAAAAGTCGCATATATTTTATTTTTCCAAGGATGTTAATAGTACAAAATCCTACACAAATTTCACTAAAGACCACTAGCGATTCTGATTTTTAATATAATTAATCACTTCGGTCCATCATTTATTCGAAGCGAGAGATAGAGAGAGAGAAACATATGAATTGTCATCATAATTACTTACGCTTCTTCTTAATTAAAGGCACTAAAAATAAGTTTTTATTCAGAATTAGCGGCTTTGGTTCCCCTGTTGCTACAGGCTTTCCCATAGTTTCACCGTGTGGTTGCACTGCAGCGGTGTCACATAACAATTATATTGCAACCGTGTGGTATTTGTACCGGAAAATTGGCAAAGATCATATACTAAATAATGAGGCTTTTATTTTTTGCGGATAAAGCACGAAACAACTTTGTTTTTCTTTATAAATATCTACAAAGTTACACGCTGAAACAGCTGTAACAAATCTGCTTTAACGATGACAATAATAATTATTACCCACAGTAATATAAGAAATTATAATTTTCAATTATGGATAGCAACCGCCATCAAATAACAGACCGTCCAATAAATGATAAAGGGGAAGGGATTAAAAAGATGCTGAGAGTAACGTCAAGATAGCAAAGAGTCTTACTAATTTGATTTTGGATCCTGGTTGTATAATATTTACTAAATGGACAGTTCACGTTCATAACTCAAATTGCATGATCCGTCCCCTGTATTGAAGCTAATGCTAGTCTGTGATATTCGGCGCTTATAGATCGGTATTATTTATTCAAGAAGAGTCAGTCTTGCCGCTCCAATTAATTTTTTTCTTGGTTGTGAAGGCAAACGATCCTACATCATATTCCGCAGTTTACAGCTTTAGCATAGGAAAGTGGTAATAATAAAACTTTCAATGGAATGGCTTGAATGCTAATTAGAACGCACTCTGTTATTCAGCTGATTGCACCTGGCTTTGAATACTAATAAATTATAAATGACGGTAAAATACTTTGTACGCAGAACAAGAGGTGATAAAGGTCTTTTAATTAGGAATATCTTAATGAACTGAAATTGTCTTTGCATCTCCAGTGTTGCTAAATCGCTGTAGTCCTAGCGACCTAAGGTAAAAAGATGGAAGAGGAGACCGCTGAATGATTGTGAAGGCAGCTAAGGATGAGAGCTCCGAACATTTCGAACATTACTTACCAAAATTGAATATATGCGAAACTTCAAATTTGGATGACACAGAATTCCACGGTAAACACGGACCAAACACTACCATGATATCTTCAATGTGATTGGTTATGAAAGCCTGACTTTTACGCATTGCTCTTGGGTGCTGTCTGCGTTAGTCATACTTCCATCAGCTTCGATGATGTAGCTAAAGGTTTGGAGAATAGCGTATACCTAGATAAGCTTTGCTGTGCTTTATTTTATCTTTTTAAGTTTATTGTTGGAAGGGACTCGGCAATATTTCTATAAGAATTAACATGAGCCTTCATTCGAAGTTCAATTTATATTTAAGCAGCCACCCTGAATTTCTTAAACCTCCTAAGACCCCGTTATTAGGAGCCATAGTCTTGAATTTTGAATTGCTGTTCTTGATGATCTCTACATTGATCTGGGCATAAACAATTTCAATAATACATCACCATCTTTGTACTCAAGCCACTGGTTTCCGAACTTCTTGTTTGTCGATAACTTGTAATATTCTTGAAAATTTAAGCATCTACAGTTTAATATGGGTTTTCTTTACAATTGCTATGAGCCATATTTGTGTTTGTTTTATTAATACCCATGGAAATAATAAAAAAAGAAAGGAAGTATCAGTCATCAGAATGCAAATGCTAAGCTCAGGGAAAAATATTCCTTTTCTGGTCAATCATTTATGTAATGCACCCCTAGACAACTAGCAGTGTTTCCAATCATTTCACCAAATCCCTCAACTCGTCTTCTTATCGGAAAAGTAAGCTTTCTGTTTATTCAATAATGCTTGCGTTACTAAGTCCCCTCCTCAGTCGGCTACGTAATAAAATCATTTTTAAGGACTCTAAATAAAGAACTGTCAATCTCGTCTAACAACTTATATTTGACCCATTTAATAAGATCGATCTGGATAGGGGACATAGGCTTCAATTTGGTATTTACTGAGAAGATTAGAAAGGTAAAATGGAGAACTTTATTCTTGAAAAAACGGTCCTCTTTATCACTAAAAACACCTTTCTTTGAGACTTTCGAGAGCATTCGGTTGAAAATTGGCTTTAAATGCAAATGGGTGGAAACTGTTAGACATTGGTTTTCAAGAGCGGCGGTTTACATTCATTTGTTTTTCCTTAATTTTACCTGGTTCAAACTCATCCTATTGAAAAATGTGTACGTTCGAACTGACAATGTCTACAAATTGGTTGCTGTCGTCATTCCCACATTTAGTATTACATAGTTGTTAGTTGGTGTAAACTGGCAATTTTTCGTCTTGAAAACTTATAAACTTCTGGTACCCGAATTACTCGATAATATAATTTATTGAGATAATTAACTGGGTTGCATAATGGTCTAAGATAAAAGTTCATTTTTCTGCTATCGTAGTGGTAGACCAAACCATAACATACAACGTTAAAGCAGTAATCAAGATAGTGAGAATTAATGTTTGACGATATTCTGCGTAAATAATCCCAATCTCCTCTTAAATTTTATGGACTTAACTTTTATAAAAGCGGTCTTCTGGGATAGCCAAAGACGTGAAAGTATAATTAAAATACATTATTTCAATAGCCTAAGAAACAATGACTCAAATTATAGACTTTTGAACTGTACTTTATCCGAACTTTGGATTTTTGAAGAAAAATTCTTTTAAATCAATATTTGTTAGAAAAAATCGTCTTGTTTGTTTAGCTAACAAGATCAGAGAGATATTGAATTTCGATCTTCGTAGTTGGGGTTTCTTATGGCTAACTAACCTTCTCCGTTAGATATATCTAAGTCTAAACTTCTCATGTCCACTAAGGGAAGTGTTAATAGTATTTTATGTGAGTTATGAGAAGGTACCTGATGCAAAACTCACATTCTACCACTCCAACTATTGACTCATATGAATCAGTGCGGTTGGCCACCCACATCACTCCATGCGAATCAATGAGGATTGATCTCGTGACTATAAGTACCATATGCATGGAGGGCACAATGATGAACCAGAACGGTCTATGCTTATGGTCATGCCAGCCAGTCAGAACGATTGTACAATTTAACCACATAATCATCTACCTTTATAAGTGCTCATTTAAGGCCCGGAAGAAGAATCAACCGGTACCTAGGGTACTGTGAATACTATCTAGAAACCCAAATGATTGGTTTATGGGATACGAACGGTAAGGAACATGCTCTCTTATCTCCTCTGCTGTTTAAGTCCGGACATTTGTATTTAATAACGAAGAACATCTTTTTCTAATAAAATCTTACCCTATCCAGGCTAATTACATGATATTTAACTTTGCAGACATGCACACTGATCGGTTTGCACATACCTCTATATGCAAAGTTTCATTTAAGGTTATTATGCTTTTTTAACCTTTGAAAGAGGGAATAATTGAGCCAGCCAGACTGATCATTCTTGATTGAAAAACGCTCAATAAGCACTGGAAATCGTAGACAAGCATTTGGTGTAATCCAGGGAATAAATCATGAAATATGAATTTTGGAACGTGGATTACCCATTTGGTAAATATTGTCTAACTTAAATCCGAAAAGTAAACGAAGTAAGACTATTTGGTCTTAGCATCTTTTCTATCGCTTCCCCTTAATTATTTATTGAACTGTCTGTTAACAGCTTTCAGTTACTTCCCACATTTAAAAATTTAAAATTTTTTTTTGAGATTGCTGTTAGCAATTATTAATAGATAACGTACTAGTAAATTCTAAGGGGAACTTCGAATCTAGTCAGACTATTGAGCAGTTATCAAATGGACCAGCCATAGTTTCAACAATCCTTCCAAAAGTTCCTACTGATTTGTAATCTTGCATGAATTAATTACTTTGCTAACAATAATCCATTTTGAAATAACTGTTATTTGGAGAATTGGAGAATTGAATAGGGATATGCATTTTCTTAACTGATTGTGCTATTCATTCACTTATTGAGTTAGGAATTGTATTTCATGTAAGAATAGGAGAATGAATGTCAGTGTCCATCTCATCTTAATATAATTTCATTTTTTAGGTTATAATGTGGAGAGGGCTTTGAAAAAGTAGTGAGAAAGAATTTCGTACTCATGAGGTGTTCGAAAGTGTTTCGTCTTGTAGTAAACGTTTAGTCATGCTTCTCGGACTCCCATGGTATTTTACGGATATCAAGGACTTTGTACTATTAAATAAATATTTATACAGATATCATTGTCGCCTAGTGGCTTCATTTTGCAGTAAACAAAACAACGATACTTCTCATAATTCATATCAACAATTCCTAATAATATGTTCATTAGTGATGAATAACGACTAGCTCCCTATTAAAAAGGCAGTTGCGCACTATTGTTGGAAATTTCAATAAAATTAAAGATAAAGACAACTTCTTTTTAGTCCTTTCTTTCAACCAGCCTTAGATTATCCTGGTTTCAATATTGAATTAGTAAACGTCATTCGATTTTACCAACGTCTACTCCAAGCTTCTCATGGTCGTTATTTATCTGAGGAATCAGACGATACCTACTAGAAGACATTCCATACTCCTTAGCATTGCCGAAGCTTCAGTAAGGATTAAATTTATACGAGAAATCAGCACTTTGACTGAGTAATTATGTTAAAAATTGAGTAAAGCAGAATCAGTTAAATAGTTAAGTAATATCAAAATTCATAAATTCGCTAAGTTTGTTCCTCTTAGGGTCATATAGTGAAACTCACATTCTTCCTATCTTTTAATCCGACTTAATCCAAATGAAACATAAATTCAAGATCTTGCCATACGGAATATCAAGGCTGAACTTGCAACAGGACGTTCTCTGGCGAAATCCCCGAAATAAATTGATATTCAATTCATCTAATCTGCCAAAGTATTCAAAATATTTACGATGCTCACATGTGGACAAGCTGCGTAAATAATTTGCATCTAACAAATAGGCCATCAAAATAACACCCTGTCTAGCGAAGATGTTTGACAGATTATGCAGAAGTTGGCCTGCCTCAGCGTAGGTGTTTGAGGCGTCAAGATTCACCCTTAGATGTGAATTTGTGGGTTAGAAGTGTGAGCTTACACGCATATTCAGTTGTTTGTGAGTAGATCTCTGCCAATGTAAATACTTACCCTTACACTTGACGTGCACAACAACGGTTTCTTTAAAAAATTCAACTATTTGAGTTAGGTCAACTAATCGAATTCACGAAGAGCTAAGAAGAAAGTATATACAAGTAAGGATAAGGGTGGCCTTAGAATACCTTCCCTCTACCCAAGTCAAGGACTGCAAATACTTAATGGAATTGGAACGGCTAGATAGACTTTGCGGAATGAAAGGAAATATTATCCTAACATATAACCCCATTTTCAGCACTAGGATAAAGCAAGAAACAAGAAGAAGAGCAAAAGCCTTTCAAAGATAACCTATTTTACGCATTGTCTGCTCGTCTGCTAAACCAGAGGTTACGGATTTAACGCACTTCAACGCACATCAACTGAATATTATAACCAAACGTGCTGCATGGGTGATAGAATAACTTCAGAATACAATTACTCTACTGAAGGTGGAAACCATTATTGATGTATAGCTCTAGGCCGCAGTAAAATACAAATAAATCGGGGTTTCATGACCATTCAAAGATTTAAGTTGACCGGTTAGCAAGCTTTGAGTATGGTGGACAATCTGGGAGTCAGTTGATGAAGACTGGGCCTTAGGACATCTCATAGTGAGTTTTTCTCCTTATTTAAATATGGGCCAATCAATGCTTCCGAATTCAAACAAAGTAAAACGCGTGATTACATAACTTCATTTCCAACTTTCATTCGATCTCCTCTCCATTTTCATATTTCATTTGCCCTTTTATTTATTCGGAAGCTTTCTCATGATTAAAACCTGAAAAAAAGATTTTTTGTACTATCATGGATAATAAACATAGCGTATAATATCAGTGAAATAAAAACTCAAAGAGATCGAAGAGATGTTAATAACCCACTGAAGGATATGTCAAATCCAACGCTAAGCATCATTATCATTTCTCCAATGAATATACTTTCAGTATATTCTCCTTATATTTAAGAATCACTCACATTTAAAACAACCTAATGTCGGAAGATACAAACAGTTGATCACTTCTTCTATGGAAAAGGGTTATGTTTAATCTTAACTGAATCTATCAAGATCAGCAAAAAACAAAGAATATACAACAGACTATTATGTGTAAGATGTCATTTGTTTTAGCAATATTTGGGGCGGACATATTAATCCTTACATCATTAAAATTGATTGACAGCTAATAGTAATTCATTCCTATGGTCTTATTTGTGTGCATTATAGAACTGTCCCGCAATTATTTGTTCATTTATTCCTATCTATGAACATCAATGTTGATGTTGTTAGCTCAGAGGGGTTCAAGTTTATTTGTATTTTTCCGGTGATTGATGGGCAATTTCCACACAAGACTGAACCTCTATTAACTAAATATTATATTAATTTTGAGAAATCATTAACGATTGTAAAATATTACCAACATATTCTGTCATCAACATTGTATATTAATTAAGAAATGTCATAAAAACTTGAATGAACTTCCTTCAATATGGATCAATGAAAACTGATAGCTTTCTCATGAATTATTCAACTCCATTGCTTAAACTTGCTAAGTGGCTTGAGTTGAGATAAGCTTATTTGTAGTAGTTGCAAATCTAACATGATTCAACTAACAGCACTATCGCCCGATCTTTTGCCATCGGAATATTTGCACAGTTTGCGAAAATGCAGTCGGAAATATCTCGAACTAGGTGGTCTTTAAAATAAGGAGGCTCAAATCAAAACTCTTGTTAAATAGAAATTCCTAGTTTCAAGCCCGAAATTTTGGAATTCCACTTCCTTCTCCTCCCAAATGAAGGCGTTATTTAAAAATTTCCGCCTAAATCAAATTATATTAAGATCTCCCAATTGAATGGATTTTATTTATAAATTGAATTCCTACTTTGATTAAAAACTGATCACTATCCAACAATATTAAGATTTTAAAAAGTGTGTTTGGCACCCCATACATGCTATACGCCGAAACAACTTAAGAGAACTGCATTTTGTTTAAAATAATGATGGATAGATCTATTACCAATGTAATATGCGCTTATGGTACTTGATGTCACAATATTTAGAGCTATTTAAAATTGGTTTAAGGAGGTATCTGGTCAGTAGCTCTGCATAGCAGTGGATTTGCAAAGGACCGAGCGCGTCTAGCCATTACCAGTTACACTTGATGTTTATGTGTAGATGTGTACCTAGTTACTAGTTCATTAGTTACCTGGTAGTTATCGAGGACACATACCCACTGATATATCAGACTCCAGTGGTTGTGGTCTGAGAAGCAGGCAGTCATGCATATCTCTTGATCAGACTAGGCTCAATGAATTCTTTACGATACAAACTTATTATTACAGAAATTACATCATGTTCAAAGTATCTACCTCCTCCTCTTCTCCCAATTTTTGAGAGAGGCAGGTGGGGTCTGACGAGAGAAAAAGAGTAAAACTGCCACAGTATTTAGACAAGAACCTGAGTAGGCTAAAGTATAAACTATTGAGAGGAAGCCGACGAAACAAAGATAATAAATACGGTGTTTACGTTTAGTTTCTAGATAATCAATTCCTGCAGGTTGCAGTTTTCAGGACGCTTCTGACAGCCTGACGATTATTTGGGCTAAAACTGTTACTAGTCCAGTGGGGTTTTAGTCTCCCGACATCAATAATGAAAATACAACTTTTGTTCCTCTATAATGCCTTTGTTTAATCAATAAAATATTTTGGCTTAACTGCATTCTGTTGTAACCTTCTCTGAGTCAATTATAATCTATACTAGGCAGATATAATCTTCCTAGTATTGAGGAGGCGTACCTTAGAAGACAAATATTTAATGATGTTTCATCTTTAATGAACCGACTCCTGTGTCATAAACGGATTCAATCAAAGCTAGAGAAAGGGAACAAAGATGACAGAGCTAAAGAAAATTCAAATCTCGTCTCTCTGAGATCTTAATGCTCTTTGAATGTAAGTGGAAGGCATCTAACTGGTCTGTTTTTTCTTCATGTGTCTGTTAAATGAAAAATGAAAAAATTTGGAG
This sequence comes from Hymenolepis diminuta, assembly GCA_900708905.1. NCBI lineage: Eukaryota > Metazoa > Platyhelminthes > Cestoda > Cyclophyllidea > Hymenolepididae > Hymenolepis > Hymenolepis diminuta. Next base: position 842,986 of record CAADRB010000030.1, read on the forward strand.
CTGCTGACCAAATTTGGCTAACTAAATCTTCGGATATTTTAAAAGTTGATGATTGGAAAATTATTATTAATGAAATACACATTACTTCTGTTGAGGAAAATTCCAATTTTATACATTCACCTCTGGAATTTGCTTTGGCACAACTGCTTAAATTGCTTTCGATTGTTCTTGTGCAGGTTTTTTATATTTGGTTTCATTTTAATAAACAAAGGTACGCGATTACCCCACCTTTGTTAATACCTATGACAAAGCAAAATATTTCACAGTTTTTTTCGTTACTGCAAAACCTAACTGGGGTGTATTGAAAACTACGTAAAGGGACCCCGAAGACCCAAATATAACATCTATTATCTAGACCGAATCTAAATATGCTCTGCAAATTAAAACTGTTTAGATAGACGATGGAGAGACCCTGACTACTGGAGGAGGTCGACCATAAAAGATCACAGTATCTCTAGAGGAGTTTACTACGAGGCCAATCACATTCTGAGGTTCAAAATTTGGCTTTTGGTTCCTAATTATCAGAGTGACAGTTAATATCCATCAGTAGAAATTAAGAGATTGAATTCGACTCGCTTGATAGCCAAAGTGTAGCTAGTTCTCACAACATAATTAAAATTACATTCAGGTAAAATCTTAGAAATCATGATATGATCTAATAAAATTCGAGACAAGTCTGTTCTTTAACCTAACAGGCCACTCATTGCTCTGTCACAAATTAAAAATTGTTGAGGTCATCGAATGCTCTTAACTTCTGACAATTAGATCTCTCAATCATCTGTAGAATTGTAATTGATAACTTTCTCTAAGAGTTAATGTTTCAAGTCAGCTGTACACTTAATTTACAACAGTGAAATGAAACAGAGTTTGTCATTGTCATATTGTCAGGCCTATGGCTTCATAAAGGCACCACATTTCTGCGTGTCTGTAATCACAGCTCGCAGAACTTGTGTGCATGTGTACGCGAGGTTGGTTGATTAAATATAATTCCCCGTAAATTTTAATGAGTCAACATTCTTGTATCTCATATTATGAAAAGAGCCAGATGATCACTGCACCAATATGAAGATGAACATGCTGATCCAGTTATGGATTTATCTTTTTTTTTATTCACTGATTTTAATTACCATCTAATTCTCATTGTAAAATTCAATGTCAAAAGGGGCACAGAGAAAGGTAAAATTGTTCGAGAGAAGGGGCGGGGGAGGGGGGGGGTAGAAATTCTTCATCTTTTGAGTTCTAGATTCATTTGATCGGATTCAGTTCACTGAATCACTATTTTTTAGTGCTTCAAAGTCCACATTTCAGGATTTGATCCCTAAATTTCTGAAAGAGTTAGTAGATATAATGTTAATAGCATTAATTACCTTTTAGATAAATTGAGTGGTTGGTTATGTGATTTGAGTAAATATTCTTTGCTATACAACGAATTGTTTTATTGATGAATCAAAGTAGAATATTCATAATAAATGGTCTTTTGAAACGCTTTTCTAAACCTATATCTTAAGTCCAGGGAAAGATATAACTTTATATTGTAATATATTTATGAAGTAACATTTAAAGTTCAGATTAAGATATCTGTAACGGGTCAAATAAGGTCGGCAATGGTGTTCCAATACATTTATAACTCACATTCATTTTAAGTTTTGTAACCATGTTACCCATTGAAATTAAGGAAACCGGAACGCTCCAGTATACTGATTAATCAGAGTACCATTAAGGCTTTGAATTAAGCAAAGAATTTTAGCTAAATCTTCAAACAAATTTAGTAATTAAACAGTTATAAAGATAAAGATACGGTTGGGCGAAAAGGCTTATTCAATTGAAAATTCCTTATTAAAGTAATTGAAACTTTTATTAGAAATTATTTTATCAAAGTAAGTATACCAATCGAGTTATTAAGTAAGAAAGCATTCTGATTCAGTGATGTTGTGAGCCTGCTTTATAAACAACTGTGATAAAATAACTTCTCGCATATCATCAACGCCCTAAAATTTTTGAAAAAATTTCCCGCTTTTTAAGCCTTCTCTATAGAAAACCGACTTATACTAAAGAACCCCATTTACAAATATAAGCCGACTAGAAAATACAAATATAAATCCCTCTGTAAACTCGCTTTGTTCAGTCTATTCAATCAAAAGACATGGGCGTGATAGGGGAAGACACAATTCTCAGTATTATACTCAACGTAATGAGATTTAAATGCAAAGACTTAGCATTGTAATGTGAAGGGAACCAATTGGGTCCTCTTGGTACTTAGGACTTATCTGGATTACGCTGTTCGGACGGGTAGAGCTCAACTTTGAAGGTAGTTGGGTAACCATTTTAGTACATGTTGATTTTCAAAACCGAAGATTCGCTTTTATAAGTACTATCTTAAAAGCGAATTCAGAAAATCAATATATAACAATTTAAAACCAGACGAAATTTTACGCATAAAATCGTCCCAATTAAACAGATTGCACTATGAATGGACCTGTATTCTTATGGCTATAGAGTTATTAGTTTGCAAATGCTTCTATCCCCAAAGAAAACTTTTTGAATGCATGAAATCATTACCAAATTTTAATCAATTGTACTTTGTAGACATTACAACCGCGTTAGCTCTTATCTTCCAACTACTATCTTGGCTAAAAGATGAAAGACATATCTGAAATATTTGGCCGACCATCTTGATTAATCAACTGGAGCCCAGAGGAAAGATCCTTTAATATGAACAGTAAAACACTAGAACATGATACACTGGACTCTACCCAAGAAATTCAATGACCGAATTTTATAATTGTCTTTTAATGTCCAAATTTATTTTTTCATCTACTGGACTGCTTAACACTTTCCTATATTCAGGTGCTTCACATGATTGTTGTTGCTAAACAAAATGAAGAAAAGCTTTTTAGATAGCATCCAGATTAGCATCTTGAATGAAGACGGAAACGTGTTAGTGTTGGAGCGGAATCTGGAGAAAATGGTACAAAATAACTCCTCGCCATTGCAATTACAGCGGTGAATATACATGGGACTTTATGATTGTGACATAAAGCTGTGTCAAAAAAACAATATACTGATATTGCTGCAATTAATACCCCCAACAACACAACATTTGCACGGATTTGCCACGTTCTTATATAAGACTATCTTAGTAGGAGTAAGAAACGTTAGAAAATAGTATTTTTAGGGCGAAAAATTAATCTCCTTTATCGATATCGTCAATTTGGTCGAAAATGTGCTTTTCGGTCTTTGGATCAATGGTCCAAATCAGATAGGCGGAGGTGTATCCGTTGACATTAAATTTATTAAATGGAGATAATGTGAATTCCGGTCAAGTTTCTTCATTTTTATTACAGCATTTGGTTTAAATTGGAAAGTTGCTCTTTGGAATACTATACTAAATGCCGAATTTTCAAGAATACGGCTTTGTTTTCACAAATGTTCCTCAAACCGGTTCTGACTTTAACATAGGTAAAGAGGGTACATTAGAGAACAGGAGGTTGCCAAATTTCGTCTTCCTTGCTCCGGAATATATCTAAATCTTTCACTCTAAATTCACAAGAACTTGACTGAAATTTTTACTTAAGGTCCTTGAATATATTACCTTGAACTATGCGTCTCCTCCATTGTAATATAATATTGATTACATTATTAATAAAATATAACCTCGTTCTCCTTAAACACCGCATAATTTAGTTTCCCAGTTACGCATTTGAAGTTGAGTCCAATTTGTCATATCATTTGTGATTACGATCGTCTGTTTTTGGGGGGAGGGTGGAAGCAAGAATTTTTATAAATATTCACTGCTGAGTGTATTTTGAAGAAAGTAAATCACCGCTTCTTAACTTTACTGAAACTGGTATAGATATTGGTGGCGTTAATCATTAATTTAATTCTTGACTCATTTAACTGCGCAAGGATGTCGACGAAAATGACTCAACACCTTAGAGTGCATCGTTTTTCTTGAGATGGATGCGTTGTGTTACCGTTATTACTGATAAGTGTGATGTGGGGGTATTCTTCTCATCTTTTATTGTAATTAGATTTGACAAAATAAATGAATAAACCAGCATTCTACCTGATGGTGTGGTGACCTGGGATATTTGGCCATAAGAAAAGAGTTTTGCTAGGTTATTGTTAAGACATTAAATATAATGCAATTTTAACTTTATTCATTTTGATTCCATTGGATCTGAATCAACTCAACCGCAACATTATATTAGTGGGTACCTAAGTTTATTACTGAGATGGTCTGATTATATACTGCTAACGAGAAAGTCTTCCCCGTAGAAAAATTACATTTTTAGTGTCATTTTTGTCTTATGAATCACACTAAGGTTGAGTTAGGCACTCTGGTTTTACTTAGATCCCTCAAATTACAATACAGTTAAAAAATATCTTTAAAGCTTTTGAGTTAGAAGTAGTCATTGATTCTGGCTAATCGAAAATCGATATTGGCATCTGTTGATTATTAGCATATTCCTATCCTTTACTTTTTTAGTACAAATTTTTCACGTCTTAAGTTCATATCCAGAACTGAACTAATTCAGATAGTTAGTTATCCAAGGAAAAAACGCTACTAAATTCGTCTTGGTGAAAGGTCAATTGGTAATCTCCGTTATGTCGAAAACACCTATGCTAAACTCACATGTATATGCTCATTGCCGCAAAAAGTTGCAAATGCATGAAAATATCTGGACAGATCATTCTATTAAATCAACTAATTAGTAGAGTTTAAATACCGTGGACATGAACTCCGCTAGAAAAACTGGATAAAGTAATGGAAATTAACCTTTGGAACATGTGGATATCATACACTTTAAGAAAAATGGAACAACTCATTGCTTTCAAAATACAAATAAAGTAAGATTCTTGATATCCTGACACCATTATATACCCTTATATTCTGTTCCCCGTTTTATCATTTCTGGACTATTTCTCTATTTCCCGCATGCCGATCCTATTCCTCATTTACACTGTCATATTTTCGGCCGTTTCCCGATTTGATAAGAACTTTGTATTTTATCTTAAACTTAAGACACAAAGTATATCGTAGAAATTCCCCATTGTTTATCGGTCTGTAAAACATACCCCTCAAACACTGCCCTTTCTGAACCTTTACTAAATGCACGTATTTATTTACTCTTAAAACTATTAACTTTGGGGTACAGTGGGGTTGCCCATTTTAGCGGCGTGGGCTGGTTGTGTGTTGAACCATCCCAGTCTTTATGGTTAGTAGCTTAAGCTTGGGGACATCATAGGGGCAGCAGTGAACTCTAATTCATGACCACGAAGACATAATTGAGATTTATGATTTTTTCATTACCATTACTTTTAATTTTCAATACTTTTCTTCAGAATTGTGGTAACAAAAATCTGATTTATTCAGTAATATATAACTCGTTTTTTTAAAATTCAACACTATATTTGTCCTCATTTCTGCCTATAATTGTACATGTTAGGTCACATGGTGCTTAAGCTAATGCGTCACATTTATTTACTTTGGGAAAATTTAAGGAAAATACACTTCATGAAATAAATTTCAATCAAATTTTATCAATCTGCTTAGAGCAAAGATCTTTAACAAATCTATTTTCGATATAAGCAATTTCCACTTTAGAAATTTGAAATTTCGGTGGATTTATCACATAACCAGAAATAACCTAAAACTTAAATCGTTATCGTTAAAAATTTAGCTAATAATTCCATTACCGTTTTGTTGATTTTTGTTACAGACAGTTTTGCATAAATATTTCGAATGGGGGAAAGATCCTTTGTTTGAGTCGATACAAAATTGATCCACATTATTTCTGATTAACTTTGCAACAATTGCAAATTTCATCTAATGTTAATTTCCCTAAAATATATGAACGTATTTTAAACAAACAGTTTGCATAGATCCCCAACCTGTGAAAGGTATTCGAAGAAGTTAATTCAAAATATGAAGTTTACATTTGGCAAAATATTACCTAAATCTCTTTTTGAAGGGGAAAAAGATAAGGATTAAAGAACCAATTTTAAAGAGCCAGATAACAGTTCTATCACTTAAATTAAAATCTCATCGTAAATTTCGCCAGCGAAAATGACTATTTCTGAAGAAATTGAAGGGATTAAAACCCTGCTAAATACCTTAGTAACCGCTTCGAAAGTAGTTATGGTACTTTTATTTCATTTATTTCCATGACGGCATAAAAAATTCAAACTCTTCATCATGGGAAAGCATCCAAACACAGGAAGTGCAAGTTATGAAGAGGGAGGGATCAAGTTATGAGAGTCAACTGCAGCATGTAGAGCAGTAGAAGTAAGAATCTAGGAATCAGGAGAATCCAACTTCACTTACTTTTTCATTATTTTGGTCTTCATATGGAAAACCCGGGTGACATGCCTAAATGTGATTTCGCAGCCATCCTCTTTTCACACAATTATTGCGCATCCATCTATTGGGCAAAGGAGCCTTAGTATTGGCTGATCGTCTTTGAGTTTTTGATGATTGATCTGCCGATGCCTTATCATCTCATTCTTATTTGTAATGCGAGGAATAGAATTATTTGCAGGATTCATCATCCGAATTTCCCTTTCTCGCCGAATACCTTTCTAAAATCTACTCGAAATGTCTTTAATCAACTCTTTGGGTGTGCGGACTTAGATGCACCTACTTTTGAAAGGTAAAATTTCAGTAGCATTTTTGATAAAATTTCATCATATCTGTGTAGACTTTCCATATCTTTTAATCTTCGCTTTTGTAATTGTGTGGCAAACTTTCTGAGAGTACTTTTCCGTTAGAATTTTAAGGCTCATTTTTCTCCTACTGTATGACTCGAACAATATTTTCTGGGCAGCAGTGGCATGCACCTGCAATCAGCGTATTTGAAAGGTGAGTGTTGGAAGTTTTCATAACTGGGGTACGAACAGAGATACACGATAACTTTTAGTCGTTCTGAGAACGGCATTGCCAACCGTTCAATCTGACCTATTACCCGATCAATTCTGGACGTATGGATTTGGATTCGAACAACAAAATATTTATTTATCATTTTTTATTAAACTGATTAACAAGTTGAAGAATTAATTTATTCACTGTGTGACAAAAAATATGAAGGAATTTAGATGCAACATTTTTATAAAAGTTAGACACTTCAGAAGCATATTTCTAGAGCTCTTCTTTCATATCCTATCTGAACTATTTACAGAACATGCAATCACTAGTCGATAAGTAACGGTCCGAGAAATAAAACTTTAGATAGTAATGACTATTTGCTAATTAAAATCAGGGTCTTTTTGAGGGTTTTTTGGCTGAATTTAGGCCGGAATAAAACTTTGGGCACTGAAAGGATATCATAAATACCCAAGAATCTCACAAACACGCGTGGTTCTCAGGAAAATTGGATGCCTATAGCTATTGTTACTATAAATAATAGATGTGAATAGTAATTATTATTACCATCAGCAATAAAGAAATTTCTACTATTTTTAATTGTGGGAAGCAGAAAGTCAATTAACAGAAAGTCCAGTAAATGATGAAGTGGAAGGAGATCAAAAGGTACTGAGAGCGACGTCAAGTATCAGGAAGTCTAGGTCTATTTGATTTTTTGGGCCGGGTTGTAAAATATTTACTTAGTAGGTGGTTTGAAACTTTCATCATTTGGGTCTTAAACACCTCCTAAAGCTAAAACATCCTACGATATTCGAAAGAGCAGAGTTGACATCTGGCCTCTGAGTAGTTAGCCCATTTTTTTATTAAATGGGCTAAGGCTAAATAAACAAAAATTCAAGGGAAACTTGCACAATTTCAAGGTATCGATGGTTTTCTTTATAATTTCGTTTATTTCTATGTCATGTCAAGGATATAAATGAGCAAAAGAAGAAAAACCTTTCAAGATTCGGTACACTGAAGTTATTTATTCACTAAAGTATCATTAACTAATGAGAAACCTATAAAAATACACCATGAGCACTTTGAAATATAAATAGTATATATCCTCAATTCTAAAGAGCTTCATTTATGATCATCGCGATATTCCACCATAATTGATGGCGTGTACTTATATTGCATATGAATATTGAAGTCGTGATGTTTGCAAGGACATTGCATTTTTTTAGAACCGATGAAAATGTAATTCCGCGTTGCATTTCAAGGATGATGGTCACTTTAGCAGACCATTAGCAGCATAGGGAATCAAAGAAAAACACCAGAATGACTGATCTCCCGGGTTCAACCCATACAGAGCAAATAAAAATGTTCTACAATGACTCATGTGATTTTCCATTTTTAATTGGTGGATAAATAGTTCAAGTAGTGTTTTAGCACGATCGGAAGCTGAGGTCAAATAGAGGACAGCGCCAATTTACATGAAATTTTGAGCTATCAAGACAGTTTCCTATGTATTCAAAGTTGTCTTGGTTTGTATTCCAGTTATAAAATCAAATTAAAATGTTATCTTTATAAAGACAAATATTTCTCAAACAAATCCAAACCATTTATGTTCAGCTCATTCTTAACTTTTTATTAAAAATCGGAGTAATAAAAGCCAGCTTAACATCTATAAGTCTACGATTAGCCACCAGCTTTCTAGTTTAATTAGCCTGAGTGCATCATTTTCGGTTAGTACTTTCTTAAAATACGAGAAGTCATGCATTTGGTATTCATTTAGTAGGTTTGGAAATTCTTATTTACCTATAGGATTTGCCGCCAATATGGTCTTTTTTAAAAATCTTCGGCTCAAGATCTTCCTGTTAAATCAAAACGGTGTGCCAATTAAATAGTTCTCTTATCAAATTAAAATCAACTCCCTGTAAAGTTTGAAAGATATTTTAATATTCAAGAAAGTGCAGAATTCTCGTTGCTTCAAGAAGTTCGGAAACGAATTGTTCTAGAACAAAGATGGTGATGAATCATTATGAAAGTCAAAGTTCATATCGATGCAAAGGCTACCAAGAACTGTCATTCAAAACTCGAGGTTACAGGTTCTATTGCGGAGTCCGGTGTGGTTTAAGAAATTGCAGCCGAATTCAAATAAAACCTTACTTTATAAGTGTTTTCTCTTAATCCTCTTTATATCAAATTGGAATGATAATGAAGTTTTTTTTACTTTAAAACATGGAGGTATCTCCTAACCACTCTGTACTATTTTATTTGTTTGTGGATATACTTAAAATGCTAATGTTTAATCGGTAACTTTTTAACATTATTAGTCATTATTATTTGTTATAACCAACAGTAATACAAAAATTTACCATTTTTAATTTTGGAAAGCAACAGAAGGCCTAATAAAAGACGAAGGGAGGGGATCAAAACGAGCAACGATAAGGTGTTAAAAATTCCTACTTCATTTGCTATTTGGGTTCGAGTTGCACAATATTTGACAAATGGGCAGTTTACGTTCAAAAAATTTTAATTTCACAGTTTGTCCACTGGATTGCAGCAAATGCTTATCTATGATCTTCGGTACCTGTTGACCATTTTTATTAGTCAAAAGAATGGATCTCGTTGTTTTATTTCCAATTTTTATTGAATGGTTGAGAAAGCAAAATATTCCTAAATGATATTCGAAAGTTTACAGTTTTTGTTTAGAAGAGATAGCTGAAAATTTCAACTTAGTGGAGCTCTGTAAGCTGTTTTCATTCAAACTGGGCCAGATAAACTCTTCATTCATAAAAATTTTTCTCATCCACAATGTCTCTTGGTTTCATGGGTCTGCCCATATTTATCACCAAACTAGTGTTGCTTTGACAATTAGAGTCAACTGGCAGTTCCCAATTTGGTAAACAGTGTATCCTTCTTGACCCACACTCATATAAATGGTATTATAAATATAAAATTTCAGGTTTGAAATACATTTCGAAAAAGGAATTAGGTGTTGACCTCACACTGTTTTGCAGAAATAATTAATTTTGGTATACGAGATGGGCGAACCATCTGCCACTCTACATATGTTACATACAGTCATCAGTTAAAATAATGCCCTATAAAATAGGATAATTTTGTAAATAATTTCACAGGATTTAATATTTTTAATTTAAAATAAATCTGATCGGAGGGAAAACTGAACAGCTTTAACGGAATTCGTAAAAATTTTGGCAAGAGAATTTGTTCCTCAGTTACCTTTTAAACCGCTCTCACTGCTTCTTACCTACCTACCTGTAAGTTAACCAATACCCTACATCCTGGTATTATATAATTCAATTATAAGGTGACGAGGAGTGGTTTTCTTTGAGTTGTAATTCTTCTCTTTTCACCTGTGTCTGAGCTACCACAGCCATTGAATATCTCAGAGAAACGCACATACACGATCGCATTAGTGGCGAAACAGGTTCAAATTAATAATTGAGAAAATGATAGCGAAAAATGATGCTATTAAAATCCAGCATCCTACCTTTTGTCCTTATATAATCTTCAGAAATTTATGTGTGAGAGAAAGGAACTGCGTTAAATGCATCAGAATTATTAGCCACTTTCTAGGTACCAAATTCTTGGGTGGCGACTGAAATCACATGTGATATTCACAAACACATTGAATCATTATGCGAACTTTAAATTGTGTGCTGATTTACCACATCACAATTCATCGAAATCAAAAATAAATCAGCTCAAGGAATTATGTAATGCAGTTTTCTGCGGGTGGTCTTACTGCTGTGAAAAAATTGACACAAAAGCGAGTTTTCAAATTTGAAATATAAGCACTGGAATTTTGGCTACTTTTCCCTTTCACTTTCTGAAAGTGTTAAATCCCTCTAACAGTTCTCACCTTGAAAACTTAGAATTTCTCTTGCATTTTTAGAGTTTTAACGGAAAATATTAAAATTAATTGTTGTGGCTAGCCATAAAGAATTAAATCAACTGTCGTCAAATCAGGTTTATGACTCATCGCGATTTACGAGGCTCTTGTTGTATTCAGAGTATAACGGTACGTGGTTCGGATTGCAATACAATACTTGGGACCTACGCTAGTCAACAGGCAATCATTATTTAAGAATACCATTGATTGAATAGGAGCGATAAGGCTCCATGAAAAATGTCAGATATAATAATTACATTATATATATTAAAACTTTCACAATAAATGAGAAATGGGTTATTTCTTAATTAAAACAAAAAATTTCCCTGCAGCTCATTATTTGCAGTTAATTTATATTCAAAGTGAAGAGAGAAATATTTACGAAGATGTTTCGTATAAAAATATTCTTTAACTGTAGTATCTTACAAACTAGTCTAGTCTCTAGGTTCTGACAAAATGAAAACTTCGAATATACAGGAACCTTTAGACATCAGTTGATAATAATACTTATTTTTAAATTAATGCAAAAAATTCATGGCCAGTCAGAGATCACCAATCTGTGGGGAGTGGTAAAGAAGCATCAGAATTACGCTTTTTAGAGGGTAAGAAAAATATTTGAGCTTTTTAGTCTTAAAATGTATGGATTTTTTTGAGCCTCTTTGTTCTTTGGGGCCTCAGGGGATTTTCTTTTTCTAAAATTATTAGGATGAAAATTGCGGATTCAGTTGTTTGATAATAAAGGTATGAATTCGGTTATCCCATATTTCACAATTCATTTCTAATCTGTTTGAAAACATACAAGCTTTTGAAAAGATCTGTCTACTATGGTTACAAGTTAACTATTCCTCTTATTTTAAATAAAATTGCTGTATTAATTTCAACTGAACCGGTCCCTTAAGGGATGAAGGTGATTCGAACTAGTGGTGATTCAGGTTGAATTCGAAGAGAAATTACTATCTGTCCGTTTTTATATACTAGCTCTCTAAATCATGTTAAATTCTCGGCGGGGATAATTTATTCACAAAAAGCTCTTTTTGAATTTTATCTTATTCAGAATTCATGTGTATTCGTGAGAGGGGATAAACTAAACCCGCTCATTTCTACATTTGATTTTATTTGCGTGCGTGCGAGTGTGTGCGGCAGTGAGTGCGTACGTATATGCAAGCGCGAAGTGCGGGAAATTTAAATCGAAACACCCGTGCTTGCCACGTTCTATATACACGTCTGTGAATGTTCTCTTTTGCCTGCGTGTGCCCGTCTAACACACATGCGGCGGCATAGAGCTTTTATGGCTTATCTTGTGAATAGGCTGTTGATGGTGATTTGTGTGTTGGCAAACTGGGTAATAACTTTAAAGTCTTGGCATTCCGATCGTTAGGGTATGCAACAGAATTGTATTAATTTGTTTTGAAATTGATTTGAAAATGGACGGACATAGATAGTTAGACAGACAACCAGTTCCTCATCGTGGAAGTTTAAAGGTGGGTGGAAAAATGTCCTAATTTATAAACGCATTTGCGTATACATAATTTATAATCTTCATGCTGCGAATCCACATAAGGATTATATACGGGCGGGTAAATTTGAGCTTGGGATAGTTCATAAGCAGAATTGACGGTAATTACGGCGCATCTTGAAAGGTCTGTTTGTGATGATTTTTGATGAACAAGCTGGGGGAGAATATCTCATAGTCTTAGCATTTCTTGGCTTGGCATGCGATAGGATAGTGGGAATTGGCGGTGATACCGATGTACAACTTTACCACCAATGACCTGGATAATCTATAAATTTAGATAAATTGAGGAAAATGATTAATTAATAGGTGGGATAATACAAGGGTGATTTGGAACCTATCATTATTCATTGACTCTCACGAATATATGCATGTGGTATTCATCGTTTATAATCTTTTCATTGATTCCTGGAGAGTAGTTGTTGAACTTAGGACTTTGTAATTGGCAGAACCAGCGGCAATTAATTTAGAAGTTTATGTGAAATTAATTAAAGAATCAGTAATAAAATCCAATATACTTTGGAGATGGGAGTGGACCACAACCACCTAGAATTTTGAATTTGGTAAATTCGGGTGTACTCATTCTTGCACTCTGAGATGATTTCAAAAAGATTTGGGGATACAGTGTTATTAAAACACAAACAAAACCAAACCACACTCATGAAATCTGCTCACTGTGGGAATAAAACAGAATTGGATTGCAAAAAAATTGATGTTAAATTGATGTTTTCATTACTTCAGAGTCCTTTTGTCTTAATAGGTAGTTCCATAAATATGCAGGAAGTTTAAAGAGGGCGCTGTTGCGTAAAATTAAAATAATGATATTTAAAGAGAATAAGAAATTATTAGAATTTATTAAACTCAACAGAAAATACCGTTTTCATTCAAATTTAATATCAAATTTTACTGAATATGCAAATGATATTTTACCGCAATGAATCTACCTTATATTTGACCTTAAGTAGTCAATACCTAGGTCACAATCAAATTGATGATTAAGTCACAAAGTTGTTTAGAATAAACTTGCATTATCCACAAGATCATATAATCAATTTTATCACTCGAATTAGTCGTTAGTCTTTAATTCAATTAAAAACTGACCAGAATAATAAATGATTTAACTATTATCGAAATAAACAGGAATTTTATTTGATTCATATATTTCTTTAAAGGTATATATAATTTTTATTGTTCTTATTTATTGCTCTTATTACCCATAGCACACAAAACAAATTTACAAGTTTTACTCATGGGAAAGCAGCTGAACAGGAGGAACATCAAACAAGTTCACTGAGTTGCGAAACGGTAGTTTATGAAGCCAAGGCATCACAGGTCAAGCATTATTTGAATTCTGGAATTATCGATTTGCCCATATTCTCATAAGGGGAAAGTGTCCACTTTGTGATGTTTTAATGTTATATCTTCATTATTAAGCTTCCAGATTCATGGCCTAGATTATGTCCACTATTTTCAGAACTCTTTGACCGATTGATTTAAATTCTTGCTTGGTTGTGCCATCTCGATTCATTCGCACCACTTAACAACGAAGGGTTGATAGATGAGACTGGAAAAATATTTAACATATCAGTAATCAACATATCAATATTATATATTTTTTTTCAATTTCAGAGCCATGCTAACTTTTGCACAAACTTAAAATTAATTTTTTGAAGGAATTTTCAGTTGAAGTTCCGGTTTGAATTGTTTTAAATTAAGTATGTATTTTGATGTAATTATTAGCAAATTTTAATCCATAGCAGTTGTCATCTATGAAAATTGACGAACAGCTTTTATGGATATTAAGCATAATGAAGACTAACTTATGGAATGTGCAGTGAATGCAAATGCAAATTATAATCAAAATATAATTCCAAAATAACAATTTTCCCATGAAAAATCCAGTTTATAACAGTTCTTTACCCAAAAGGCTACGAATGCATTGGTAAATATTCCCGTTACTCAAGAGAGGATTTCATATCGTAACTTTTCCAATTGTACAATAAGGTTGAGATAAAAAGGTAAAGATATTTTGATTTCTCATTTATGTTACTACAACGAGGCCAAATCGGATATTTTCGGTGCCTTCGATCAAGTACACTAAGAGCGCATTCGGTGTACTCGTAAGTTCATCCCCCATGTACTGAGCTATCAATTTTTGGACTTTTACGCTCAAGTAAGATAAGCAAGGCCACCAGTGAAGAATTCATCACTGCCCATATTGGTCAGTTAGTCAGCCAATCCCATTATTCAACTCTGTATAAGTACATTTATTTTCCCAGTAGTGAACCGTTGTTTGAGCTACATGTCTTATTTCCCACAGTTATCTTTATTTTTCTCTCCTATACCAATAACATTCGAATACTTTGATGTGAAAATGGCTTATTCAATTAGATGAAAAAAACTTATCACTATACGTTTATTATCCTCCAGAGCAACTTCAATTAACTTCATTAAAATAGAATTATTTCAGTTCTGCTTTTCGGAAAATATGCTGGTGTCCAGATTTACAAAAGAACAGCTAATTTAGGTAATTAAATCGAAAGAGAAATAATTACCCTGCCAAATATTGTGCCTTTGGTAGATTTTCAGTCAGAAATTTTTGCTTCATGCATTAACAAACGCTAGAGTTACGCTTAAAGCAGAAGCCAGAGAGAGAGAAAATAACCAAATAATAAATTATTTTTGTCCAATATATATAAGCTAAAAGTAAGTTTTCTTAGACGTCTTAGCTCAATCTGTAGTTATCAGCGCCAGACTTACAGACAAAAGCGAATTTTGTTCGCGTACAAAAACAACTCATAAATTCTGTGAAATATAATGTCAGCTTTTACTTTAAACTTATTTCAGAAACTTATTCTCAACCATTTAGGAATTTAAGGCATTTACACCGTTAATTTCATGAATTTTTATATCATCAAAATTTTTTACTGTCTACATGGATAATGCAGAGATTTGTAAAAATTATGCTCAGTGTACTTTAGTATCATAGAATCAGAATTTTCTAATAGTTATTTTCCACTGAGATCAGACCGTGAGACCTAATTATAGTTTCATCTAGCTAGTAATTTGTGAATATAAACTCAACAGAATTATGAAGGTCCTTTGAAATACCTCTGATTCGATAACTGGGATATCTGATTAGAGCATCTTGCTCATGAGGGACTCTCACTATTAGCCTCTGCTTTTTGCCCAATCATTAATCAGTAAAACAATTAGTCACCTTTTTTCCTAATTTCGGGTATTATTGATTTGGATGATGATAATAAAAATGATAATAATATGAAATTGATGACATATAACATCGTCGGATTGCGATTACAATATATTACCTATTAATTACTCATCCAACAAAGATATTCCAACTAATCAAAGATTTTAAAATGGAAAAATCTAAATGGGAAAATTTCGCTATTAATACGTCGAAAAATTTCAAATATTTTCCAAAATCATAGCTTTTGGGATAAATTTTAGATGAACCAGCAGCACATAGAAAGAATGTCTATAAACTAGTGATCAAAAGTTTCTACTTTTGTTTAGGGAAAGGCCTACTGTTTAAATAGATTATCTATAATTACCGAATGCTGAACGCGAAGTTGGATTCCTTTGTAATAGCCACCCATTTGTACTATTAACTTATGTACTTAATAACGACGTCAATCAAAAAGAAAGATACCCCGCGTTTTAATTATTGACATTCCAACATCAAAAGCACGAACCGGATGAGAAAAGAAAATGACAGATTTGAATACTGGCAAACGTTGATATGAAATTAAGTGAAATCATCTCGATGTTAAGGGAATATTCTCAACATTTTAATCCCAAAATACGAAGCAAATGAACTTATGCACGTTCTTCGTGTGCCGTCACTTATTTAAAATTGGCGTTAGAAAGTAGAATCGTTATGTATGAATTAGATTTATATTTAAATACCTGATTCCTCATTTCTCCGAATCGATAACACTAAACGACGCCTATTCGGCTAATCTAGTCAAGATCGGATTAATTTTAAACAAGGCTTTACAGTAACCGGACGGTGATTTTAAATATTAAATTTGAATTGGATTTAAGTATGAGGCATATTTTTGTCTGAATCATTTTATAGCTCAGAATATAAAACATATGATTGCATTATAGTGTTTAATAATATTACAAGGACATTATGGTACTAATAATATTTGGATAAAATATTATCTAATTGTGGATTCTGATAGATCAAACGGAAAGGCCTTGTATCGGATGCTACACAAATAGGCCTTTTTGCTAAACCTCAGCATTTCTCTTAAGAAGTCCAAATAACCTCTAGCGGAGTCCCCCAGTATAAATTCGACCCCAAGATTGGCCAGGATATGTTCACAGTAGCGGGAACAAAGAGGTATTGCGCAAAGAGGGTCTATTGGGGTTGTGCTCAAACTATCAATATGTTAATCAGTTAATAGGTTTGACGCCATGCTGTAGAGATACCTACCGCCGATTGGCTGAGAAAGAATTTGCACGCATGCCGCACTTGACCGCTACACTATCAGTAACACGTTTGCACTTTCCGGAAGGTCCTAGCACCCTCAAGATTCCCTTGATCAACATTGGTAGCGATATGAGCTCCGCTGTCTAATATATTCGCTATTATTTTCAAGATTTCGGTCTGACATTACTTAACTCCATTTTTAGTTTAAACATTATTCTACTTATTTTAATCACATATCCGTCTATTGAATACATGCAAATGACAGAAAAAAATATTTACTTTAGAAGAGAAGTTAAAGTTATATATCTTTGCTTTATAATCTACAAACATTAGCAAATTTTATGTATTAAAAAGTCCACTTCACACCGTATCAAAGAAGTGAGGCAGCTACTTAGAAAATATCATGAAATTTTGTGAGGAAGGACTGAAATTTAAAGATTTCTTATGAGGCGGAGTAGTTATTAATGCCTTTTTCTCACCATCCAACTTTCTTGATATGAGGCACTTAATGACACTAAGGTTGGGTGGAGCTCAGTTTAGGGTATTAGTGGGTGAAAGTTATAGCATGTCAGTTTTGATAAACGATTTAAATATCCATAAATTTTCCTATTCGTTAGTCGTAACTAGTTTGATAGGAAAAGAAGAAGTACTTCCGAAAGTGCACAAGTTCAACAGACTGGGGTGTGACACTAAGTCTATCTTTATTGAGTCATATATCGATAAATATATAAGATAAATTTAAAATTCAAAAAGATATAATTTGAGAAGCAGCAGAAGCAGATTATCTGACGTTTATGTATTTCGTTAGGCTAAATTTAGTAACACATATGCGGGAGCGCAGGCGACGGGGATGAGAAAAGAGCTAATGCTTACTGCCAAATTAGTCCGTTCTGCTGGAGATGGTCCAGCCTCAATCCCTCTCTTCACCTTTCTGTCTGACAGCCAATGTCAGACAGGCTGTCATCACTGTATGGAATGTGAGGTGGTGGATTTAAGGAGAATGTAAACAATGTCATTTAATTAATTATCATACGCGTGTTTAAATTAGGCATACATATTCGAGTCTTATGGAGTATGAGCATAATTAGAGAGAGACGTGCACTTTTCTATAAGGATTAACATAATGCCTTAATAAAAGGGTGCTGTTATTTCAGCATAAATTATGTATGATTGATTTAAACGTCTTATTATATTATTATTATTATTATCTCATAAGGCAGCTCAATTTCACAATTTTTCATTGTGGGTAATCAATTAAGAACAAGTCCAATAAACAATAGAGGTGAGAAAACGAAAAGATGATGAGAGTAAAGTCAACATATTAAGGAGTCTTACTTCATTTAAATTTTGTAGTTGGATTCGTCAATATTTACTTAATAGTCAGTTCGCATTACAAAATTCAAATTTCATGTTTGGCCCTCCAGATCGGTCGGTAAATTCTTGCCCACCAAATCTGGTACTTATTGGCCAGTCTTTTAATTATGATGCACTGCAAATCGTATTTTCCATCTAAAGGTTGCGAAGTAGAATAATCTTAAGTGATATTACGTAGCTACAATAATATTAATATGGTAAACCAAGATAGCAAAAATTTTGTCTTGGCAGTGTTCACTTAAGGTGAACTCACTTAAATTACACTTACAGATCGACATCAAGAATAACTGTATCCCACTCTAACTCAAGGTTAGTTTCAACTGACTTATTGGCTATCAAATATCTCAAACCAGGAAGTCCATAAGATACCAATCACCATACTAACTATTCACCCTTAGAAAATCTAATATTTAAGGCTATACGTTTCCCGTCCAAATTTTACATCGATATGACCACTAACAGATCATCTTCTTTGGATCGAATCGACTGAAAAGAGAGTTATGTTGTTAAAAGAGCACCAGATAAAAAAAATGAATGAGACAGTTGAATTTTAGTTTCCCATAAGTGTAATTTACTTATTAGTTAAATATACACTGAGGGCACAAATATTTCACTCCGGTGGGATGTTAACTAATTCGATTTGGGGTAGTGTATTTTGATTTTAGAGATAAAATATCATTGTAACATGGGATGCAGCGATCAATTTGCACAAATCCCAAGTCTGAAGAGAAGGATTTAACGTTGATCAGCTCGCATCTGGCAGGCAGAATGATCAACCTGTCCTTAATTACTTGTTAATATTCATCAAGAGATGAGCACCAGAAAGCAATTTTCCTTCCAAATTGGCCTAATTGTACTAATCCTCTAACTAATACGAATTTTATGTGACGCTTTGTTCCAAAAGTCTTAAAAAATAGTGAAATATGGCCTATTTATGCTCAAATATGAAAAAAATTGTTTCACGCCCAGATTCATAATTAAATGCATTTTTCACTGAGCAAAAGATTAAAAATTATTGACAAGTCTTTGCCACTCCAGAGTTTTCCTCTGTGATTAGGAAAAAAATACATTTGATTTCGTATCAAATCACAATTAAACGCTCTCAAGATTTAAGCAAACTATTACTCAAAAAACGTAAAAAAATCCAAAGAAATTTTCAGGATTAAACAAGTCTCACTGATGTAAAATCGTTATTTGGTTTAGCAGGAGGAGAGTGTACTTTATCTTTAATATTCATGCATTTTCCTCCTGAGCTAGTAAATCTCATTTAATCTTACTTATTAGTGTAGACTAAACAGCTTATCATTTCATGATTATGGGAAAATAGGACAGTGTTTTTCCGTTCTGTTTCTGTTTTGGCCTCATATAGAAATTGACACCTTCAAAGAATACAAATTCTCAATCAGTGAATCTGTGCTGACGCTTGCAGATGACTGAAAACTTCGTAATAATGCTTTTTATAAACTGAACATGACTGGAAAAAGATTAATAAACATAATAGAGGGTAACTGGGCAAGGAAGAAGGAAAAAGTTGATGAATATCATCTGAAACCATTTTAATGAAACCCTCATGGCTACTTAAATGGATAGGGCTCAACGTAATTTGAAATGAGCTTGTCAAAAATATCTAAAAGATACAAAAAGCATGAAAAATTGACCAACTGCATCCAGTGTTAACCTAAAAGCAGGTTGTTATTCGGTTATCCTTGAGTTAGCAATTAGAGTATATCAAAATTGATTTTGTTTATGATAAACAGGATATTTATAACCCATAAATTTGGGATTAAGCGTAGGTGATCTGGGGCTTAAATTCGCTTTGGCCTCCTACACACCAAAAGGGTTAAAAATTTTGAAATAACAGATGCTGACTATGAGCAGGCCACATCAGCTTTAGTTGGCGGAGTACAAAAAAATGATTTCTGGATATTCTAGTCATTATTTCCAGCTTATTATTCATTCTGATAAAAGACAAATCTACTAATTGTGTTAACTATCTCTAGATTTCATAAATATAATGTATGCTCACTTATTTATAAAGGTATTTTCCGTTATGCCACTTGGATAAGCGGACGCGTAACCTTAATTATGAAGCAATATTTTGGAAGAGAAAAGGGAAGTGGGGTTCAGGGGATTAGAGATTTTGACCTCTTTACAATAGGGTAAAAAAGAATATGTACCCTTGATTCTTTCAAAAGATTTGCATTAAATCTAATTCTAAATTCAGAAATAAAATTCTGATATGTGGCCTTTCAAGTACCTCCTCCTCTTTTCTAAACCTAAAAGAGAAAGAAAATGAGTATTGGAGGACGTTGATCGTTGCGTCTGAGGAGCTGTGATCCAGTCGATATTGCAAAAGCAAAGCTTTCTTTCCTGAGAATATTCAAATATAATTGGTGACTTTACACTTAGCTGTTTTCGCTTAAAAAACTCCATGAAGGTGAGGGTCTATGCCAATCATCTTTCATACATCTGGGATATCAAGAGATCTTGAATTTCTCCCAACTGGTTTCTACTCTCCAACCGGAATATTTAAGATTACCAAGCCTCCACAACTGCTCTCCAAAGTACACTCTTTATTTGAGTACAATACCCGTGGATGACGTCATTCAATACATATACATATTATAAAAAAAATATTAAAAAATGTAGGATTACTTCCTAGACGTTACTAAATTCCTTACATATATGGATGATGCGATGAGATTTAATAATAATATAATACAAGAATTAGTCATAATTCAGCATGATATGCCATAGCTCAAAAGACTTTATTAACTATTTACAATTAAAAGGGACAAAACGGAGTATGAAATAGAATGGTTGGGATGAAATACATTTGCTTATAACTAGTCATGAATAAGCTCTTTTACAATATGGAAAACAGTTTAGCTTATCTCTGATGAAGTAGAATAAGAAGAAGGTTAGGCATCAAGACGGTTTTGTCATTATTATATCTGAGGTAATCTTCGAAATCACAACTGGAAGATTGAGATTCAATTTTGAGCAGGTGGGCTGACGTTCTTCTCTATAAAAAAAATCACGCTACTGAGACAGTAGTAAGTAGCATTTGAGATATCAATTAATAACTCACCTCGAGAGGATATCTGTTGAAAGTTCTTTAAGAACATATCCATATTTTCGTATCGGAGCATTTTAACCTGACTATTTTTGAAATCATTTGAATTGGATAAAGAGGAATTTGAATTTGGTTGGCTCGTTAGCCGAGGTGGAGGAGCGGGTGGGATAGTTTCTTCAGGACTGGGTAAAGCGGGAGCTGATTTCCGCTTATTAGGTCCGTTAGTATCCTCCTCCAAAATGCAGTTAAGTGGCAGGGGTCGATCCTCACCTTCCACATACACTTGAGTGTTGAATTTGACTCGTACATTTTGTTTCACCTTAGGGATATTGGGATTTTTGAGCCGACTAACGAGAACAGTAAACACCGGGAGACGTAGGGGTTGAGGTAAATTCACTGTCGTATTGGAAATTTCCGGCGGTTCTTCTGATATTGTGGGAGTGTCGGGAGGTTCTGGAGTGGGGGTTGTATTGCGATGTGATCGCCGAGAGAAACCCTCTGGCCAGATTGGAGCAATGTGGATACCATTAAGAAGAAGAGCTTTGGCAGGACCTTTGAATACTGGTGGATCACGGAATACACGTTTCCTTCTTTCACGCAGGGCTTCTTGAATCTATATAGAGGAAAAAATTATTAGCATACTAAAAGGAAAAGCAGGTTATATATGTCCTTTCTACGTTACAGTAATCTGCAAACATCTATCCAAATAGAAAAGGTTATAGTTTTATTGTATACAGTAAAATTAAATATCCTTTTGAAAATAATCTTTGTATTATTTATGCTAACCTATTGTTTTCGATGAGACAAGTTGCAATGGACTCGATATTTGTGTACGAAGCTACCTTGATTGAATCTTATTTTTTGGGTATCTTTTTAAACGGTTCTTATTAGTTGGTATTTAGCATAAGGCAGGATTTTCACCGTAAGCCTAAATGCAAGGCGATTTCCCAGCATGCAAGTCTACTGATGGATACATTTTAGAGAGAAGTATTAACAAGTACTTGGCGTATCCCATGATTTTACTACATCGATGTTGTGCTGCGACAAAAATTGTAAACAATCTGTGCACAGATAATCTCGTAATTGGCTACCTTGAAAATTCAGAAAGAGGTACAAAAGACCATAAAAAGTCGATCAATTTGAATTTGAAATGAGAGGAATTAATTCGATGCCTATCCTGAATACTAACTTTAGACAAAGTGAAATATAATGCAGTGATATTAACAGAAAGATACAAATTAATAATTCAGAGATATTAATCTGGAGATTAGTAAGAAGAAGTAGATAAAATTGCGATTGTACTGATGCAGTCTGTAAGTGAGAGTTCTGATCAAAATATCTGATTCATATAGAGAATAAATAGTGTCGTCCTCCACATTTCTTAGTAATTATTCGCCTAAATGTATGTGTTTGTTATGGCTAACTTATTTCCCAACTTGCTCACCTCATACCTTGTTGATTAAGCGCTTTAAAAACTCCTTTCCACTTCTAAATCTAAACTTAAAAATTTATAGGCTGAACAGATTTAACTCAAAATAAATTAGATCTCCAAGCACTTGGATTGTCAGCTTAACGTGAAATGATATAAGATATACATATTCTCACTGAAGTCCCGAATAATATAATTAAAAAAAGATAAATATGTCGAGATAGCAAGCCCGACCACTCTCTTTGAAATACTGGAATATGATGCAGTGAACTAAAGCCACTACGTAAATAGCGGTCAATTCTAGGAATCAGAAATAAAGATGTTTCTACGATTTCAGATTCTATTTCCAGCTTTCAGTTGACTTTTCTCCCGCTTCATCACTCATGAATTTATTATATTATTCCGGGGTTTAGAGGTTCTCTCTTAGTTAAAATTAGCACAGTTATGGATAATAATTATTTAAGTGTTTTTCTGACATACTTCTATGCTACGCATTCGTTCATCGTGATCAGGCTGTAGAAGTCGAATAGTAGCCATTAGTCTCTTCCTTTCAGCACTCCCATTATCTGCAGCCGTTGGATTCAATACTCCACCAATTGAACGCAGACGCTGAACCTGCTGTTCATTTTGCCGTGCATTGGCATTCACTTTGGCCAACCTTGATAGTGTAAATAGATCACTCATTAGATCATAAATTGAATAAGAAAATTTTATTCATAAATGCTAACCTGATTAGATTAGAAAGGTATAAATAAGCTAAGATGGAAGACCGACGGATTTTACCTCGGATTATATGCATAAATGTAAGAACAAATAGGATAAAATTTACCAAAATACATCTCGATGGGGGCCTCGCACAATGTAGAGTAAAAATGAGATTTACTTAATAATTTACCTGCGCTTAGACAAGCCAATTGGCAAATGTGTCGATCAGAATCACAAGTCATGTATAAAAAGAAGCAAAACCGTTGTTACTGGAGCATCGGTAACTTAAACTGATTGTGTAATGGCGTAATTAAGTAATCAATGAAGATCGAAGCCTAACCATTTATTTATCCTATTTTCTATCTATGTTGCTTCCATTCTTGAATGAAGATCACGTAAATTCGTCATTAGGACAAAGCATATACCTCACAACATTGTGCCACATTTGCTGACATTCTATTCATACTTCATTTGAAGAGCAAAAAGTGGACACGACCATCAAATTAACCTTCCGGAGGATTTTCTATGCACTTTCCTTTATTTTTATTAAATTGTTTCCGGATCTTCTTAAAGCAAAAATCTCCTTGAATTTCGAAGGAATATTTCCTTGGACTCTTTAAAAAAAGAGTCACTTCAATTTACCATTAGATGATCAACGACTGGTTCTATAAATGATATACGCTTAACTTTCGCAAATTTTACAACCTTAGCCGAAAGAAAAATACAGAATCAATGGATTAAGGGAAGAAAAATGGTGAACTCAGAAGGCATTTGCATATTTGCAGGTTCTCTAAAAATAGTGTATGATGAAAGATGTATGGCAGTTCGATTCTCTCAAAACAAAGGCTGAATTCGGCTAGTCCAAGGTGATACAATTGAATACACAAGAACAAATGTGATCTGTCAGTAGAGAACTTTGCTATTATCCCTTAGTGAGATAGTAGTTTATATCATTCAAATAATATGATTGATAATTTCTTACCGTTTCAGCGTTATAATGGTTCCATTTAATCTGGCGCTGCGTTCACGAAGATCGGACAACTGCTCCAACTGTTCTTCCAGAATTCTAAAAATTTCAGTAAATAAAGCCTTAACAATCCACTTTTAAATTAATTTCATAGTTTAAAATGAGATACACTTCATATTCACCTTAAATATTGCTGTACATTGAACTAGTATATATGAATATGCTTCCTACTATCAGTAATAAGTAGTAATGTCTTACCTTGTTTCTTGCTCGGCAGAGTCCATTTCATTCTCTGCGTGTTGCCAAACTGATTTTCTCAAAAGTGGATCATTTTCTAAAAGATGAGAAAAAACACTGGCATTTAATTCGCACCATCTTGGTAAAAGAATTAAGTGTGGAAAAAAGTAACAAGCGATGGAGAGCAAGAGAAAAAGATGTGGGTGGGGGAAGCGAACAAGCGTACCACAACAAAATTCAATCGCCGATGTAGCCAATTGTAAGCGATCCTCAAGGGCACTGACCATTTGGAGAGTAATTCGACATCTCCCCTTGAGTACATCGTTACCCGTCTCTTCAATTACCCCCTCAAGATCAGCCAATTGACCAATGAGAGAAGACCAAGTGGTTTGGTACGCTGCCAAAGCCTTGTCTAGCGTTTGTCTATCTGAGCGTACCTTGTGTATTCTTGAATCGTAGAATGGATGGGCTTGTTGAAGACCCTTTCGTCTTTCATATTTCTTCAACTGCATCTGTTAATCGGAAAGTAGTAAAAGATTAGATGATTCCGTTTGTGAGAGATCAATTTACGTTTAGACTAGAACTTACAGCTATCTGTTTCTCGCAAATTTGAAGTTCCTTGCCGAATTCGGCTCTCATCTGCATGTGCTCTTGTTTCAAGTCAGATAGGGCAACTCGAACATGGTGAAGCTCGTTCTTAGCTCTTACAGCGGCTGCTCTTTGATTTCCTTTTGGAATAAAAGGAAAATTCGGAATGATAATAAGGAATATATGAGATTCATTTCCTATAATTAATATTAATACGGGAGCATATTTGCAATTTTAGAGGGTAATAGTAAAAACTTTCATGAATAAATAACTAACTGTACTATCGATTTTATTATATTCTGCCTATTTATGAGTGCACATCTAAGATGATTTTAGATTATTTTTTAAAACTGTTTCATTTTTATGAATATTAGTTATATCGACATCAATTAAAAATTCGATTTGCTAATTCTAACGGAAAATCCCTTGGCATATCGAGTTAAAATGAACCTTTAGAAGGGGACGAACTTTCGAAGTCATATGTAAGATATACAATTTATATAAATGTTAACTAATTACATTGAATTAGAGATATCTTTTGCATGCTTCAAAGTTAATTAAGTTATAAATTTTAGCTTATACATTTGAAAATCGATTTTAAAAACTGGTGTAGAGAGGCTGAGTGATGCTATTATAGGATAAACCTTCTTACTTATCCTGCAGAATATCCATGGACCCGAAAAAAAATATCTGCAAGTCTACCTTCTAATGGTCTCTCATACCAAACAGCTTCTTTGCCCGAATAAGAATTTATTAGAAGGATGAGGAGTTACTGAATACCAGCACATCAAGAAGAGGTGAAAGAGTATGTGAACTTATGTTTTTAGTCAGAGAAGACTGTGAAGTGATACACTGCAAATAGATCTACTTAAACTGAAGCAATGACAAACATGCACTTATTTAGCTAAACTACAATGATCAAATGGAAGCAGTTTAAAGCAGTAATGAGTACGATCAACATTTAGTAAAGAAAGACATTTACTTGAAAAATGTAGGTTGCTGTTGGGTTCAGAATTGGTGACAGATGACAGATGATCAATACCTATGGTGCATTTAATTTACTAGACAGATTATTTATTTATATTTATTCTTTATTCATTTATATTTATTCTTAAAAGTTTTTAGCGATTTACACAGAAGGAGAATTTTAGAAAAAAAGACTAATATAGAAAAAGACTAGAATTAGTTCAAGCAATTTCTTATTTCATATATGCAATTAACTCTAACACCATAAAAGAACTGATTTCAGAAATGCGTCTTACCCGAAATCTGAGTCGTGAGCCCCATGAGTCGAAAGGCATTGATGAAGGACTCTTCACGCACTCCGGAAGATTTCAGCACCTGGAAGAGAGTAATTAGATAATTCACATGGGACTCAGCATCACTTTCTTGAGTTGATTGGGTTCCTCGTGGAGTATGGTGCTGATCTGCAGATTGTGTCTGACCGCCGTCAAGCATACTATTCAAATAGACAAATTATATAATGAAAATAGTACAATAAAATATTTTAAGACGGTAGAAGTGAAATTAAATGACATATCTGCCAAGGCCAGACATAGAATTCACAGAAAATGTACAGTAAGCAAATAAAGGCCAATCGTTTCAAAGTTACCGTCCCTTTATTTAACTATAACTTTTTATGCAATAACGATTAAATGCAATTGGCTGGTAAATTGTATCTCAATCTATGACATGTCTCTTCCACTATCCATAAAGAGAATTCATCTTATCATTTTTCGCTTGTCATTAACGAAGGAAGTCACTTGCAGAGTTCTTACCTTGAAATTGGATGTCTTCGCCCTAGTGATCCACTTTATCGGTTCCCTGCAAATATGTGACATCCTTTTTGGTTTTCAAATTCCATTTGAAGTACTGTAATTGACATCAATAAAATATTAAGTAACCCATGTTGACTGAGAAATTAAAATATTTTATGAGTTTGCTATAGGTAACTGCGTTTAGTCGCACATATATATATTTTTGTATAATGTAAGTATATTTGTTGTATCCCCGACCACCGTTTCTCATCATACATTTAGAAGAAGTTAACTTCAAATATTCACAGTGTAGTATTACTGACAAGCATTCTCATCCAGATAGTAATTCAATTCAGCACACCATTCAGATGATCCTGTACGCAGTTTTAGATCCTATTTAAATGCAAGGATTGACAATAGTGAATGCTATTAATGATCAATGCAAATTCGTTTTAAACATTTACTAATTAAAAATTGTTATTGTTCTGTAGTTTGCAAAATACCACTTTAAATAATTGACCGTTTGGGGAAGAAAACATTTAAATCATTAATCTTAATGGAGGGAGTGACAGGAGCATAAAAATTTAAATCTGCATAAATTATTCTAATAGAGATACAGCTATAAATAAAAACAACAAAATCCAAGGCCCTTTAAAAGTCGTTTGAATCGTCCTTATTGAGCAGTTTCAACGTCTCGTGCGTTTAGAAGCGTTTTCATGATTAAATATTGTAAAAATACTGCTTTGTTAATAGCGAAAATAAAATGATGACTGATGAATACCCTAAAAAATTATCATTTAAATGTATATTTTAAATTCATATTAAATAGGGGAAAAAGCAAACTAGCTAAATTAAGGAATCAAAAAATGTCGGATTTCTGAAGGCCGATTTTTTCGTTGACCATATATTTGCATGATATTCAAGTAACTTGGGATTAAATCATGTGGGCAATTGATACGTCAAATGCGTAAATACATCGATACATCGGTATGTGCACTTTTGGAAAGTAAAATTAAGATCCAGAGAGTACAATTTTAGAATACCACTGATCACATCAAGGATATGTCAATTCAAGCCGACGCAGGAGATCGTAGTGGTTAATAATTCGTTGCGATGAAACCTTTTATAATAATAAATGTCGGTAGGCTATTCCAACCCTGTAACTTGTTAACTTTCAAGCTCATGGTAGAATTTATTGCATGAAAGAAAGTTGTGTGATTTAATTTTCCAAAAAATAGGTATCAAAAATAAAGATCGATGTTGGTTTGATATTGATGTAAAAAACAACAAATTTATATAATTAAGATTTTTAAAACCTTCATCAAACACCTAATTTATTTAGCCGTAGCATCAAAATAAAGAAAATCCAATCTTACATGTTTTGATAAGTGAAAGCAACGAGGACCATAAATCATCAGAGCATAGAGTTAGAGATTTTCGAGAGGAACAAATCTTACAAGATTACACACTACTTCAATGTTTGAGTAAAAGTTAGTTTAGAGTCATCTGAATGAACGCGATGGGCAATTTCGCCTTAACATCCACTTTGCATAATTTCGAAATCAACTTCTAACTGTCTACTAACTAATGGAATTAATTAATCATAATCACTTCATTCATTAATTGCAGACTTTGTAATGTGATAAATAGAAGAGGTCTGTAGATAAAAATAAAATGTATAATTAAAATATAAATAATGTTGAAGAATCGTGGTATATATTTTGAGTGAAAAGTAACTTGAAAATCAATAATACTCAAATTCAGTAAAAGAATAGGCGAATGAAATATGTAATCGTAAAGATACTTGCCTGATTTTGCCTTCAGCTTGAAGAGCTGCATGCGAACCATCTGGTAATTGCACTGTAGTAGGTTGGTCACGGTTGATTTGAACAAAATTCTGCGTATTATGCTGTTGTTGCTGGTTTGGACGCTGTTGATGTTGCTCTATGAGGGCTAAAGTTAAAGAAACAAAGAGAAGATGAGTTTAATTGGAGTTATAATGTAGTATCACGCTACTATGATACCTACAAGTATGGATTTTTACCAACTGAAGGGAGACAAAATTTCATTTAGATGTAAGGTATACTCTGAAAAGCACTAAAACATTTAATGTAGTAAAATTGATAAGATAAAAGATGACCAGAAGATGCTGAAAACAAGTTAGTTTATCGAAATCGCCTTGAATTTTTCACCAATATTTTTTAAAATCTGACTTTATGACTTGATAAGAGGATCCTAGAAAAATTGTCTGTTTTCAGCATTCGGAGTCTAATTAAAATAGTTGCTGTAATGAAGGTGCTGATTTTACCGACTCGGTTCAATACGAATACTCTTAAATATTGTAGTTAGGTCTTCTGTTCTGTTCTATTCGATAATAATGTATACTATTAATGAATGCCAGGTAACTTTAATTAGTGCATCTAGTTTAAGAAGGGAGAGGAAAAATGCACTTATTTACCAAGGAAATATCAAAAGTCCCCATGCTAGTTGATGAGAAGTGAAGAAAATACAAATGAATTTTGATAAAGGCAGCGTTTTTGAATTTCAGATACCTTTGCTTCTAGTTTTGCTCTAAAATGTGAGTTTTTTCCAGGCCCGATTAGAACAACTACATGCAAAATTCTTGGCAGAAATTTTAAATCAAATTTTGTATCAATAAAGCGCGCCTCATTGATAATGAAGGAACAAAGAGGATAAGTTAAATCTAATCATTTGTTCGAATTTAAAGATGAAAATTTGACATCACAAATTATTATTATTATTATTATTGCAGCTCACAGAAAAGCAGAGAAATGTTCAATTTTCGTTGCAAGAATAAAGGTAGAGAATTGAAAAGAGAGCGCCAAAAGAGTTTACAATTTTGGGATTTTGTTGCAGACTGCTAACGTAATTGGAAGTTCACAGTTTCACGTTTCAAAATTATAATTTCATACTTCACCTTGAATTACCGGTCAAATTCCAATCTATTATCTCCAATAGATTGAATCTGCCAATCTCTAATTTACCGGTTATGATAATCGGCCTTGCCTGTTCGAATCATTTCTTCTCACAAAAGCCCAAAAGGCAGCATGATTTTTTGTGATCCTAAACAGTTAACATTTCGTTTATTGCTTTATTTACAGTTAAATCTATAGAGATCAAACTCTTAGTAGGATAAATAATTTGCCCTCTGGTTTAATCAAATTGTTACAACAAAGAAATTAAAATATTGGCAGGGGAGAACATGAAATTCAATGCTTGTTGTAACGGGGTGTAATTTTCCTACTCGAAAATTTTCATACAGCCCTAAATGGCAAAGATCAAAACTTTACTTTAAGTAAGATCCTAACGAGTCCATCTATAATCATATATACTCCGCGGTTGTCAAGGTGGTCGATATTATATAAAAAAACTCAAATAAAACTTTGATTAAAAAATTTTTCTTTGAAAATTGAAAAAAAATTAGGCAGGTCTATTTCTTTTACCTTTTTGAATTTAAAAAGGTTGAAAGGAGAAAGCATCTGGATGTTACCTGAATCTTATTAAACATAAGCGGGTGCTTGTCGATTAACTTTGCTATCTAACATTGGCTCATAATAAGAGATTCCTTCTTTCTTAAGTCGTAGAACAGCTTAAGCTCTAGTGAATCCAAGAAATTTGGGGATCACTTATGGAATAGTAATTTATTGAGAATTTTTACAAAGTTAAGTAATTAAGGGGCAAAACTAGCAAGCGCTCGTATGCCTAATTTTCTGGGACAGAATATAAACAGTTATAAGCAGCCATACGATAAAAAATCGCATTAAACTAACGCAGGTTAGAGACGGCCTTTAACTTTTTGATTAAGTGAGAAGAATTTGTCGAGCTACAAGTGAATATACAAACCTCTGGATGAGTTTAAGGGCCCACTACAACGGCGAAGCGATATCAGTTAATTAAAACTCATTTTCTGCTCATGAGTTCGCTAGATTAGGAATCATCTAAGTATCAATAAATGTATGTACAAATAAATATCAAATTAAATATCCAATGGAGGCATATTGATAAGATTAAACCGTGGCAGAGTGATCGATTTGCCCGTCTGCCAAATCAGAATTAATTAGATCAGTGCTCAGCAACGTGCGCGGGATAATGTGACTGGCCAATTCTACTGGTCTCATCAGAACAGATTCAGGACACCTTCCCTATCCTGTTGTGAACAGTTTATGTGTTTGGGAAGTCTTATCTGATCATAAAGATTAAGCAATAATTTTTTCACGAATCAACAAATGGCCATAGATACAAAAATTGTCTTTAAGTTTGCAAATTTGAAAGAAGGCCAAATAATAATAAATGACAAAATATTTTGGGAATGGGACACGCATGCCTTATTGAAAAGATTAATGGCCTGACAAGGGGATTGCTGTCGGAAAGCATGGAAATTCAAATCCCACTGGCGGTCTGATTAGACAGTTATTAGATGCTGTGGTGACTTACGTTGATATTCTATCGTCAAACGCTGTGCGCTTATAAACATGTAAAAGTAAAATAAACTGTCGGCTTAATGGACCTTCTAGTATCATTCCACTGCCGTCTTACTGCCCCTTGCTAAAGGAACAGTAAATCTATCAAGACCATCTTTATTTTACTATATAATTAGTTGATAACTTATTTCGTCGCCATCAACCTGTAGGGCTATTTAAATGAGAGTCACTATACATATACGTGCATACTATATAATTTATATTATCTAGTTTTACGATCTATAAACCGATATCCCATCTAAGAAGAGGGAAAATATAAGTTTTCGTTATTATTGCGGAAACTAATCACAGTTCATTTCGGACCATATACAGCATATCGCAATTCACCTCTCTTCACACAAAAAATTTGATTATTAAGCGTTATTTTCTATAATGATGAAAAGAAAACATAAAATAAATATTTATTTGTCAAGGAAGAATATTATTTTACGTAATTATATTTTATGCTTAACACCCCTTCTTTTAAGTCGCGCCTTCCTCGTAGGACTTCTTCTTCGGGTTTGTTTGAAATCCTTCGGTTAATTCGCATTCATTCATGGCGACCTATTCCATATTCAGGAGAGTATTCAGATGCAGATTAAGTCTTTTGCTTTCCACCAGTAATCGCATCTGAGAGTTCCCATCAAATTTATGATGAGCAGCTTTCCTGCCATTACTTTCTTCTCTTATCGTTAGACCTGTCCTTTTCCTTTCTCTTGGTTCCCAGCTTTCACTTCATATTTCTTGGGAAAGAAAATTGCATCCACTATTAATTTCACAGGGAAATCTACATTTTCTATCTTCTCAATTTAGGGGCCGATTCATTGACTATTACAGGAACAAATGCAGGATGGTGCTTATCTTTCTCCCTACTCTTTCTGATCGTCTTTGGTGTTCCTCTGCGGATTTTCGTTCCACTTCATATCCATCTTCGAGCTGGCCATTAGTTCTGTCACCTGACTGACTGTCCGTTTAAGTTTCTGTGTGACGCTCCTCTTTCTGAACTCTGGTTTTGTTAGGCACATTATTCCTTACGTCCTCTCTTACCACTTAAGTCGCAAATATGAGGCTTGTATGAACACAATCGACAACGTGCAAATCATTGAAGAGCCAGCACTCATTTAGAGTTTATAGGAAATAGGAAATATTCCGGGGCGCAGTTTCACTAAAAATTCGATTCACGTAATTGCGCTTTTCAAATTCCTGCTGCTTCGTACTACTGTCACATTTGATTTCGAAATATTTGCATTTATTAACAATATCCTCTAATTTGAGTTTATCACTTACTTCGATCATTCTGAGAACTTGATAGCAGACATCAGTTGCACAAAATTCTCGAAACCACTCAAAGCAGTAGAAGTTTGAAATAAATCTTCTCTATGGCAAAAAAACCTAGAGTACAAGAACTGTATTGATGCAAAAGCGTATAGTCATCCAGTCGTCATCAGGCTCTTTATTGAGAGAAAGATATTTAAAATATTTTCCCAGTTAGGAAGACTTTTTAAAAACAAATCGGAGCGAATTGAAACTGTTTGATAAAATTCTAAATCCAGAACACATTTGAATCCTTCATTTTCAGCGAGTCCTAACCTCCGTAACAACGACCTAACTTTTAAAACATTTTGGGATATCAACGATATCGTTTTGGCTATTTTCGTACTTTTAAAACCAGTTATCAAACGTTTGATATGCTTCTGAGTCATTGCAGAACCGGAGAATCTGCTGGTGGTTCGGGTATTGAAGTATCTAATATTTCAGTTTTCATTTAGATAAATGTAGAAAACTGTTTTTTCTGTTGTTTCTCCAGGAAGGTATATTTTTCTTCAGGACAAGTTTAAATTCATCAATATCCGATGTCATTTTTATAAATATTCAAAAGCTGGGTTTTTTCCAACCTTTTGTTGCCAACGTTTGTTATCTACAAACCGATATCCAAGGCAGAGAACAAGGAAGAATCCAAGATCTCGTTCTAGCAATAACTTATTGCAATTCAACTATAATTATTTACAGTCTATCGTAATTCATAATAGTTCATATAAACAGATTACGGAATAAAAGTAATTTTCAATAATAACTGGAAGAAAACATGAACAAAAATTAATTTTGTCAAGGAAAAATATTTATTGATTGTACATAAATATAGCATCCTTAGCATCTGAAATCGTGTTTATCTAGAAATGTACAATGACTGCATCTTCCGTCGGCTAATTAAGTCTGGGGCAAAAGTAACCTGTCAGAAATATAAATGATAACTAAATAACCACAAATTGAGAAAATAAGCAAAGTTTGATTGAAAGCAGGACCATAATAAACTATATTTAATGAAGTTGCGATGTTATGATAAAAAAATGCTACAGTAGATATTATCACACAAGTGGATACACATTGTTTTTTATATTAATTTTCTGCTTTACAATTTTCATGTTTATGATTGGAATTTTGGCAAGATAAAATTACATTCCACAAGCTACCTCCGTTCCACAATTGACCGGCATATCTGCTATCCGTTCTAAATTTATAAAAATTAACAGACGTTTTTATATGTATTTAAATGAAAAAAACATTTTAGAATTATTCCCTCTCATCTATGTTTAAAAGAAATGCAGTTTAGGGGTTGCAACGTTAAATATAATAAAATGAGGAAGATACCTTGGTGAAGTTCGGGCGGACACGTACAGACAAGTTCGCCAGGTCGATGTCCGACTATTCCACCTTGAGAAGTCGACGACGCAATTGCTATCCGTTGTGGCTGCTGTTGTCCCTGCTGTGGCTGTCCCTGTTGATGCTGGTGAATAGCTTCACAACCACCCGCTCCATGGACGTGAGTGTGTGGTAGAACACATGAGCGCGTGGTTGATACTAACACAGCGGTGGGCGTGACAACGCCTGAGGCAGTCTAAGCATATTTAAACGTAATAGGTTAGATAGAAATTGGAGTAGATATTCCCAGCAGGCTTCAGTAAATGCCTTTATATATCTGTTTAAGTGGGCAAAGCGGAGGTCTTGACCCGTCCATTAACTTTAAGGTATACAATGCTTCACTGATATTAGGAACAGCTAAATAAATAAATGAAAACACCCCATATTCAATGAATATTCACGGAAATTAAACATTTATATACAGTAGCAAACTTAACAATAACTATAATGTTTAAGGGATATAAAAACGTAAGATTCTGTTTATACTGTTTCAGGTGCAGTTAGGATTGGTGCCACCACCAGTATTTTAATCGTAAGCGATTTAGGAAGCAAACTTTCTCCTGGCATTAAAAAATAGATCACGTTCTGTGAAATAAAAGATTATGAAACTACCTACTCTTCTATAAATGCAATATAGAAAGTCATACATCTATTTATTGAAAACGTTCTTTAATACGAGTGTTAACTGATCATTTTTGTCTGTTGTATGGACCATATATAATGACTAAAGTAGATTTAACCTTAGGGAACAAAAAATCAAATAAGTAAAAATGAAAAAAAATATGGTGTGAGTTCGTTAATGCTTTGATAAAACGGGTATTATTCATATATAGCAAGCTGTTTTTATCTGTAGCTGAGTCACTGATAACAATGAATTTGTGATAATCAAAGTCATAGACTAAACTGATTATCATTGCCAGGCTTGTCGTAGTCATCTACGTCATGGTTAGCCCGTGAACACTTAACTATTTGTATAAATGCCTCATTATTGCAAATAATGTCAAGATGACTAGACTTCATCAGTAATCCGAAGATTATTGACGATATCCCTGGACCCGCGTGGGTAGCTAGAACAAAAATGGTTATTAGATAATTCAGGCTAAAACAATTATTATTTAATTTTAAAGACAAGGAGGTCTTAATGAATCTTCGTTGAGTTACTTCGTGAATCACAATCAAACACTTTTTCATTCATGAATTTCGCCCACAAAAAAGAATTAAAAGGACAGAGTACTTTAAAAGTACTGATCACCCTAAAGTCTCACTTTCTACCGCCATTAAATAACCTTCATTCAATTGCCAGCAGCTCATTTGAAACATCGATAAATGCGCAGTTTTGAAAGTGAGTAGTAGCATTACTTTGACTTAGATTTCTATGAAAATTATCTAGTTTAATCGGATCGTTTGTGTCTATGCATTTATTTTAAAAATCACACTGAAAAATAAAAACATTTAAATAGTTTCTTACGTGACTGGTTATCACAAAAAAAATCATTGCAGTATATTTAAAAACTAAGCTTGCCATGCAAGCTTTACCTTAAATATGAATAGTGAACGCGATCTCACCCTCCTGTTTTAGATTCTAGCAGAAGTGTAAACATGAGCTTTTGAAAAGAAGAATTACAGAAAATTACATACCATCAAAGAAGGAAATCAATAGTCATTTTAAAATCTAAAAAATAAACTATCAGTGGAAGATAACCGCTATAAATGCATGATGCCATTCAAACTCATACCGTACGAAGGGGCTACCCCATGTACTTAAGTAATGATAAATCTTTAACCATAAATTTGTCAAAAGTGGGGCTAACTTAGAATAGAAATGATTGACATTTTGTGAATGCGTTTGGTCTATATATATATATATATATTATGAAAGCATGATTTAAAAAAATCTTTAATTTAATTTAGTTTTTTCCTAAAATTCATAAGCATATATCCTTCTAACACCCGTATGCACTTAGCCAGTCAAACATATAATGAAATGAAGATAAAAATTTTTTGAATGAGAGACCTGTGCGGAATGTTGTTGTTGCTGCTGTTGTTGAATGAGTTGTTGGATCTGATGAGGTTGAAGGAAAGCGTGATTGGAAGGAATTGCGTAGAGCACTGCTGGTTGATTCGAATTCTTCCTGTGGGGATCTGAAACCAAAATGTAATATGAATTTGTGGAGTTAGATTTAATTTCATCTAGACACATACTTTGATTTTATCATATCATTCGAAAATGCCAAAGATTAAGTTGAGAACTAAGAATGGTTATATGTGACTCACAAGTTGACTGTTTTTTGAATCTTTGTGAGACATCGTTAGCAAATTCGAAGGGAGATTTTAGAATGAATTTCAGACATTTGTTTATACAACTTGTTTATTTGGTTTCATTATAATATAAGCAAATTTGTTTATACGTTGTTCATTTTAATCCGCAATCTATAGCTAATAAGTTTTTTTCCTGATTTTTAGAAAATTTAGAAAATATCATAGCTGGTTTAAAAAACGCGCCATTCCGATTGATCAGATGTATTTCATATGACATAATTTCTGTAAATATGAGCTAATGCCTGCAGAAAATTTTATGAACTACGATAAATTATGTTCCCCTTCAGTAGCAAAACTGTTAGCCCAGACATTGCCGCAGACAAGTCTGTCTTCTTTGTGACTATTTCTACCCCATAATTACATAACACATTACCCCAGACTAAATAAATTACACAAATTGAAATGCCTCTGATATAAATCTCCTTTCTAATTTGCTTATTCAGTTTCGTTAGACAACGTACACAGCCGAGTTTAAATTTTTCCCAGGCAGATGTTTTTTTTAAATATCTTCCAGAGTTAAACGAAATTCTTCATGTCTTTTTAGTCCTATTATCCATGTAAAGTCAAAAATTACATAACAATTGGGTGTAATCTCCTGAATGTGGAGAAATGCAAGAAGCTAAGGATTTCTGTGATAGTGTAAGGTGGGCCTTACATTACTCGATCTTTATATTCAATTTGTGCACACATTTAATTTGTCTCTAAGTCATTGAAAGAGTCCAAAACCGCGAATTCCAGAGCTTAAAATAAGTAAACTAAATTAGATAATGGGTCGTATTATTTCAGCACTAATTGCTAACATAACAGGGTGATATAAACTGGCGTAATTGTAAATTTAGTATGACAAAAAATAAGCGCTGATGGTAAAATCCACGGAAAAATTTTAGCCAGAGGTTTTTTGCTTTAATTCTCTCAAATGTATATTATCGCAATTACGTGAACTGCCTTTAAATCAAATTCATAATTCTTCCCCTGAAGATGGGCTTGAAAACTGCGGCATACTAACTAGTAGGGCAAAGCACTTAACTCGAAGAAGAATAAAAGGGGAACAGCTTAGCACATAAACAAAGGACGTGATTAATGACTTTGTAATACAATAACACAATGGCATTTGGAAGCAGAGAGCGTGAGAGAGTTTATCAACTGATGGCAAAAGAATGTTATAGGGAAAGCCAATGTTCTTTTGTTACTACAATTTGATGCCTCCGACTGATTCCTTCGCAACCTCATGAATATAAATTTAATTGTAATTGTCATTCATATTTTATTAGCACAGTATAGAACTCTTTATGTTGCAACTGTCTTTTATTTTAAATGATCTTATTAAAGAATTTTCATCTAATTTCTAATAACAAAGGGAACGAAAGAGTTAGGTTTCAGAGAACAAATATGTATACTATAACTTTGATTTAGAGAAAAACATTGAATTATGCACAATAGTTGAACTTTTGGAGCTGAGATCAATTACATTTGCAGCTGTTTTTGTTCAAGTTTAGCCGATTCACATTTAAAATTTTCATTACTAGAAAAGCATTCTAACATGAGAAATATTGAAAAGGTTTAGAATCAAGTTGTTTTATCAAATAATTCCTTATTCACTATTTTAATCAGGGTTTCGACCTTTATTTAGATGAATGCAGTTCTCAATTTTAAAACTTCGAAACTACTCCCTGGAAATCCTGAATTTATAGACCGGTTAGCAGATCCTGGCATTTGTTATTGGCATCTTAATATATTTGCGTCTTCTAATAATGAAGAGACATGACAGTGTGGTAGCTAACACAAATCTACACATTATTAGCACGCAATCCAAAACACAACATCCAAGACAAACTAGATGTTGAATACGAATGTAAGGAATAAAAAGATAGTATTGTCTAAATATAGCATCCATTTTCATAATAAAATAACTTAAGCTAGATAACTAACGGAGCGACTTTCAAATCAATATAGTACAATTTAATACCGAAAAGATTATAAATTTTTTCGAAAACTGGCTTTCCGACTCCGAAGTCGAATGCTAAATAATATAAGCAATGGCTTCTATAAGTATTGCTATTATCATATATGAAATAATATAGACGACCTGCAATGTGAACGTGTTTTTAACCATGCTGCAGTCAACCCACATTCCCCATCATGCATACGGAATTAGCAAATGGAATAAAAAGCTGAGGGTCGAACGTACCTGACTGGGTAGGCTGGTATGCGATGAGAGCGTAGGTGGGGTTTCCCTGATGGCCTTGGACCGCAGCATTAGACGTCGTGGTTGCCTGGCCAATTACTTTGGCTAATTCAGCACGTCGTACGCTGGCATACTGCTGTGGCTGGGACTGCTGTTGCGGCTGTTGTGCGTCAGGAGTTCGTTGAGTAGGTGGGGAAGTGACATTCAAACGTCCCGTCAAGAGTGTCTTTTGAGGTGGAGCTGTGGCGACCGGCGCCACAGCCGCCATTCGTGCCTTTCGTCCTTGACCGGATGTTGTTGCTGTGGCAACTGTTGCAGACATCGCTCCACTACTACCGGGGGCCGCAGGAATACGGGAAGCAATGGCGGCATTAGGAATACCTCCATTTACTAGAGGTGTACTTCGCTTGGTTTCTGTTAATGATTTGGGAATTGATGACATTTGGTTCGATGGGTGGTTTCTTCGTAAATCCGGAGACTGAATAGAATCGACGACACTAGAAGTAGCTGAAGTCTAAAGGGCAATAGAGGACCATTAAATGGAGGGTAAATATCTTTTAAGCTGAGTATTGATTGGTATATCTTCCGAGTTTAACTAAATAAAGATTTATGGTATCCGAAACAGTCAGTAGAAAATGAACGTATCTTTTGAAGTGTGAATTCTAGGCAGGAAAGAGAAACAGACTTAAATCTAAGAACTTATTCTTCTAAAATTTACCATTAAAACATTGAATTCAATTAGTCCAAACACACTATTAGCATTTCCACAGTAAAGTTGAAAATATTCATATTTTTGGAAAAATCTATTAAATACAAAATTTGTTCTAAACTCATCAAATTGCAAAACTAATCACGTTAATTTACTTGAAATATGATGAGTAAAATGAAACAGTATTTAAGGCATTTCTGAAGATTTTCTACGGTGTTGCGAGGAGGAGAGTTGGAAAAGGGTTTAATTAATGGACCCTAAACAAAAGTCTCACAGAAGCTTAAAATGCATTTAATTCAAAGATAACCATAGCTACTAAGTGCTTTTATTTTATGTCTAAAAAATCGAGCTTTTCATTTACTCATGCACTCATCTGGAGAAATTTTTTGAAATAAATAAACTGGAATCAAGATTTGAATGCAATTATACTTAATAATCCGGATCTTTCGTAAAATAAATGCAAATATTGGTGGAATATCAGTTCTAAAATTGCAAATTTTTATTGTTTTTATCTTCTTCCAACACACACCACTTAATGTCATGTGTATTTATTTAAAAATTCAAAATTTAAAATCATTTAAATGCTTTGTAAAATCACAGCACAACTAATAGAAACACGGAGTTACATTTTCGAAAGATTTGCGTCACGTGCGAGAAGTGAAAAAGAGTATTGCAGTGCATTTTGTCAGGCATTTGTAATGCAGAAAAAGAATGTTTCCGTTTAGAATTGTAACCATGTTTACGATCTACTGAGAGATGAACTGTACTTTTGCATGTTGTATCAAATGAAGTTATTTATATGCGCGGTTCTAAGCAAGACCTCGTTGAGATCAGTTAGTACTAACTAAGCTAATTGGAGATCAATTTCATTTTACATTCTCAGACGTCAGTGCAAATCATAGTTAAAATCGCAATAAAGGCAGCACTGGAGTACCAAGGGGGAGGGGGTTTTCAAAGGACTGACAAAAATCAGACGATTTGAAATTCGTAAAACGTTGGATTATGCGAATTCGGACAACTGTGGATCGTAACTTTTAAAAAAACCTAAATATAAAACAATTTTCCTTCGACTGCATTCACTGCTAAACTTCAATCGTAAGTAAAGAAAACTTTTGATTCTTGACACGGATCTCACAATTTCATTACTAAAAGTCATGCCTATTTAAATAATTTGCACTATTAAATATGTAATGAAATAACAAGTTTGGTTTAAACATATTCAATCCAGGCTTCATAAGCTTAAAAAATTAACTGAAACGAATTAAAAGGAAAAAAAAGGAATCAAGAGTGAAAAGAACAGTTTGATTAAGATACTGAATTGTGATGCTTTGGTAATTAATTTTATTACTGATTTATAAAAAATCAAGCAGAACAGTTAAAGCTATTTTTCCTTTCGTTATGCTTTATTATGCTATTTGAAACATTATTAGTTTCTTTAAGAAGTATTACATCCATTTCAACATTATGAAACTATAAAATCATTTTATTAGCAAATTTTGATGATATTTTAACTTATAGCCTTTAGGAAAATGTAACATTGTCCAAAATAGTTTGTCATGGAATCAGAATAATAAAAAGCACATTCTCTTTCAAAATTGCATCCCGTTACAAAATGAAAAGTTGCGATCTCAGAAGGTGAATGATTTAGATTGTGGGAAAAATATAAATTTGTCTTCTACTTTGATCTTCAAATAAGGGAAAAAAAACAAAGATTTGCTTAATTTCGTTAAATAATGGATGAAATCTAAGACATATCACCATATTTGTTTTCTTATTTTCCAGAGTTTGAGTAATTAAAAAACCTCCCATTGATATTTCGCTCTTTTGATATTTCATTTGAATAACAAAGTAAGTGAGAATCATTGGACGAACAGTTGAAATTGAACATTGTTTAAGCTATGGTACAGTAAGTCACTATTTTTCTTGACTGATCAGGGTTGATGTCGAAGTAGCTTAAATCATATTGCTGGAATTTAATTTAATGCTTTCCGGAAAAGACTGACTGAAGTCATATTATTATGCATATAAAAATGTTATAGATATTTGTATTTATTTCATTTGAGCGGTAAGAACATTTCTTATATATGTATGCTAGTAAGCTCACCTAGGAGGTACCATAACCCAATCCTCAGATCAACTTTTCGTTCACTACACATCTCAGCATTATTACTTTGGAGGTCTTTAGCGTGTCTGCATTGGAGTGATTGCTTAGTATATGGGTTCGAAAAGCTTTCTCGTAGGAAGGTTTTTAACAAAATTGGTAATCGCTTGATTATATGCTGATCCGATTTTGGACAAAGAATCACTGAGAAGATAAGATTAAAGCACGATCAAAAGCTATAAAAGAGACCGACAATTTTGAGAAACTTTATATTGACGTGAATAACAATCGTTAAAGATGAAGAATGAATTTAAGATATATTA
Organism: Hymenolepis diminuta; assembly: GCA_900708905.1. Classification (NCBI taxonomy): domain Eukaryota; kingdom Metazoa; phylum Platyhelminthes; class Cestoda; order Cyclophyllidea; family Hymenolepididae; genus Hymenolepis; species Hymenolepis diminuta. The sequence goes on from CAADRB010000030.1 coordinate 884,675, forward strand.
AAAAACTTTACAGTTAAGAGCTTTCTAAATTAACATAAATCATTAAACAACTTATTAGCTCAGAATATCGTGTGGCTTTTCATAGACAGCACAAGTAGCTTATGAATATACTTCCTTTCAATTTTAAAAATGAAACTTGGCAAGAATATATATTTCACGATCTTAAGATAAAAATCATTTTATCAAAATATTAATAAAAACATATGCGGTGCCTCATTTCTCCTTATTTATCTAACGTTTTAACAAGATATCCATTTGATCACAAATGCAATATACAAGGGATTTATTTTTTAAATACAAAACGGGACAAGTTCATCATGACAAGTAAACAATTTTACTCAGGTGAAAATGACAAAATAAAATCTTACTAGTAAAAATTAAATCCATTTTGAGAATTTGAGAATACGAAACCATCAAAACTCCAAGATCCGCCGCGCCAATATATTTAAGTGTGCGTAGGTTTAAGGCTTACCGTCTAAAAGAATAGACACTCCACTCTTAGTCCTGTCCATTGGACAGCACGAGTGTACAACAGTAATATTCGCACAAGGTAATTGGCTGGCCTGAAGGCAATTGATTGGCAACAACAGCCAATCGGAAATTTTGCAGGAAACGCGTTACCTAACTTGGTTGCATGAGTGAGGCAGAGAGGGGGATCGCTTAAGTGGGAATTTCTGAGCAACAATCAAACAGAGCTTCACTTATCACCTGAGTTCATATCCTACTATTGCTACAGCATCAACTCTAATGGGTAACTAGACCAATCTCCTTTTGGGAAATTTACACGTCGATTCGACTAAGGATGCTGAAAGAGCAGCATTTACACATCCTTAAGAAATTTATTTTACTAATAGAATGCAAAATTATGTTTGTAACTAGAAAATTTAATAGTTAAGAATATAAAATACGTGATTATTTATTCACGTAATTTATCCAGTTATATTCCTTTTCTTTTCAAAGATAAATACATTCTAGAATGTTTAAGACTGAAATTAAAACTAGGGGAAGTAAAATATATATTAAAATGAAAACGATCGCTAAGAATTAATCGGTACACAAACTAAGAAATCAGAGGGCCTTTGAAGTGATTTTAGCGTGATGAATGCAGAAAAATGCAGGCATGATCATAGTTGGGCTTTAACTAGGCTGGTTGTTGCAGTCAATTAGACTGTCCGAAATACTGTAACGATGGCGCTGTCTGTTGCAACTTACTCATTTGCGTTCTGAGTATGTGTAAACCCATTTTCTGAAATAAAGGCGGGGTAATGAAATCATCATCTTTCACTATCAATTTCAGCTATTGGGTACTAATTTTTGTTTCCTTACAATATCCGTAGGTATGTTCGTGCCTCTGAAGCAAATACAGTCACTGGTTTTTCAATGTATGCGGGACTGCTCGGGTCATTAGATTTGATAACAAAATGGCCAGGTTTCGATCAGAGCAATTCAATTGTACTTAGATTTCAAAAACTTTATTTGAATCTTTTCCATTTATTCAAAGGAAATGCTAAATAGACTTATTATTATTGCAACTATCCTACGAAGGATAAGAAATTGCTATGAAAACGTTAAACTTTCAAAATCCTTCTGCCAGTGAAGTATAGAAGGTTTGTTTCTGAGATATTTAGTTATTATCTTGACGGGAAATCTTTTAAACTAAGACAGTTTTTGAATAAGATAATTGAGATAGCTGCCTAAGTTGTATGCCTGGAAGCACAGGGTTTCAAATGGATTCACGGCACTTTGGCATGGATGTTTTGAATATGTTTACTCGTGTATAAGTAATCTATTTATTAACCCTAGATTATAAATTCAATTTTGAAATGCAGATGAATGAAGACTTCCTCAAACGTTTAAGATCATACTAAAAATAAGGAAACCTTTGTACGCTTAATAATAAGATTCTGCTCTCTGTGCATGTATAAATATTATAAGTGTTCACCCAGAGTTGGCACATAATTAAAATTAAATGACTGAACATAAATTTCATCTCAGATAATAAATTTGAAAAACGGAATTGCGACATACTCTCTTAAATAAATTATTATTTAACGTGACAAAGGGTGTAATTCATACTTTTGCTCATTTAAGTAGTTGTTTTTGAAATACCGTATGGTAAGTACTACTTTCAAATAAATTCAGCTTTCATAAAATTACTTGATTCTAATATTGATGGTATTTTAAATTTGAAAGCAATTTACTGCATAATGGTATGCGATACCGCTAGCTATGCACCAGAAAATGCATCCTAAAACAAAGTTAGAGAAACGGTAAATTCATGTGCCATGTTTTTCTAAGAGTTTAAAGCTGTTAATTATTAGTATCTCGTAAGGAAGGAACATTAAGAAATTCATATAAAATTATCTGAGTAACGATCAGTAACAAAAGTAACACATACAAAAGTGTTAAAAATCGACTTGGAGTTTCCGATACCGCGGTACCAAAAATTGGTACTGAAGGTCAATGAACACTTAAACAAAAAATAATTTACGAATTAGGTCTACTGACAACGGTTAAGTAGCAATAGTGTTCAAATTCAATCGACAAGGATTTTTGAAAAGAGTGGAGAAAATAAACTGTGATGATTTTCTAACATAAGGATACTAGAAATCGTACCAACAATAATAGCACAAGCTGTTGATTTGAGGTATTGTTTCTATTTATTTCTTTAATATTATTTATATTAATACCATTATTCATTTATTCTTCAAATGGCGCCATTTCTTCACTTTAAAGATGGATTTAAATTTGATTACTTTGGATGAAATTGAGTGAGAGAAAAGCAAGAGGCTTAAACTTAATCACTTTTAGGGTAGTTCTCTTGTTCACTCTAATCTTATACAAATTATTCATTTAGAAATGAAATTTCTAGAACATACAGCAAGCCTAACCAGTAAAAATATGCTATGGGAAGTACATTTTGTTAAAATATTGATGTTTTACTAAATCAGTAAATAGTATTTATAAGGAGAGTTCATTGTTAAATTTACTATGTTGAAATCAGACATTTAAAACTTCAATGATACAATCTATTACAATGATTGTAATAGATTTTTGATTTTGTAATGATGTGTCAATAATAACTTATTTCTTGATTGGTATAGTGCTACATTAAATTAATGTTCAGTGGACTTACAATAAACAGTTTTTTGATAGTGAATTAGTTACTATTCCAAATTGTTCCTAACAGCCAAATAATTAAAACAAAACAAAACTTCGATTTGGGTAAATCTTTTAATTAGCTCAGCAGTGTATAAACAGCCATGTTTCTCCTTAATCAATAATGCATAGTGAGTTAGTTTTTTAAAATGGAAAAGAATTATGAATGCATTTTCACCTAAGAGATATGCATGTCACTCAAATCAATAAATGTGAACCATCCATTTCAAGTTTTACAGAACACTCAGGTTTAATAAATCATTCTTATATTTGCTCTTATATATAGTTAATTGTTCGCAGTTATGTACACATTAATAAGTTCTGAATGAATATGAAGCAATGAAGTATATAAACTCGACGAAGCAGATGAAATTTGAATTAAAAAATGAGATAAAGTAAGTTTTTAGTTAATGAGAATCTACCCATAGCTTTGATTCCGTTTTCTTTCCTTAGCTCCTTAATGATGTCTTATGCCTTGCGTTCCGTTAATGTCTGGTGTATAGAAATTCGGAAAAATCATTTTTTTGAGTAATATCTGATAATAAAATAGAAGTATATTTACTCATACTTTCGTCATTTCGCAGAAGACGCGAAAAGAGCTCTTAATGAATAAGAATCAAATTCTCTCTTCTTACTTCGGAAAGCTTTATGCTATTCTCATGATTATTTGAGATCTTTGATTTTTCCTATAACCGAAACGTCTCTTATATAATACATAATCAAAACAACCTGGTACGAGTTGTCACGGCATTTTTATGGGTCGTTATTTCTTGTTGAAGCAACAAACATTTTCCAGAATTACTGTTATTTCGCAAATGTTGTATGTGTTAGGTTAGTGTTAATTTTATGCGGGTAACAGCAACTTGTTCACTGTGATAGTTCATTTTGCATTTCAGTCTTATTATTAATACGATTTAGATGTTTAGTTTTAATTATTATGGTTACCAAATAGAGAAAAAGGTGAAATTGCACAATTTTTTGAAAATTAAAATTTTCTCAATAACTGCAGTTGTAATATAACTTTTTGTTCTTAACATCTTCAGGGTACTTGAGGAGTCCGCCTCTGTTGGAGATTGGTCTTTTTCAAGGCAATTGGGAGACAACTGTACAAATTTTTAAGAACAAAGATTTAAATTATCGTTTCTTACTCACAAAATGCACAGAGTAGCTCTAATCTGATGAGAAAGAAAGATAATAACTGAAATTGCGCAAGTTTTACGAATGAGCATTTGCACTACTCCTTTTCCACGTCTGCAGAGCGTTTAAGTGATAAAAATTGAGATTTATAGCTTGGAAACCAGTTACAAGTTTTCACTCAACAGAGTTCACTTGGCAATTTTCAAGTTTAGTATTATCACGTAAGTTAAAACCCATAAACAGTATAGTCATAGTCACCGATGAAAACTACCTTGAAATGAAATTTCTCATGATAAAAACTGATATCAGGGAGATAAATAGAAAGTATCATAATATTCAAACAGAAATGAGAGAATTTATGTGGAAAAGGCTACAAATCAGTAGGAAACGGAAGACTTTCTAAGTTTAACAAACCATTCTATCACGAGATAGGAAGAAAATAGAGACAATGACAGAATAATTATATAATGGGGGGGGGGGAGAGGGATGAAATAGGGAGAAGAGAAAAATTAGTCTGTATCTGAGAAGCAGAGTAAAATTGACTAAGCGAGAATTCGATAACGAAAGATAGCTTAGAGACTAAGAAATTTGTCATATGCGCAACTTAGTGATAAAGGAAATGAAATAAGTTAAGTAGAAATCAATTGCAGGTAAATTTTACCGTTACAACATAACTTTTTTTAAATTTTATTTACTTCAATGCACTGGTTGGTAAATTTAAATGGTCGAGCACTTGAATAGATGAACAGTAAACAGCTTTTTAGATAAGTTTTCTAATGTATAATAAGAACACAAAAGTTCAGTTAATTTGTGGCGTTCGCCTGCAGAGGCCTCCAGGCAATCAGCAGTCACTATCCCTGCGCCTTAGCGTTGTTTGTATATAAAAACCAAGCTCGCGGGCAACATCTCATACGGAGCTCTGTTCACATATATAATAAAATTCTTGCTATCTCATCGATACAGAGCAATAAACCCTCTCCACTCCACGCCTTTCTTGTTCTCGCTACTTTGGGAACAGCCTAGCTAATTTTGGGAGCAAACTTATAATAGAGGATTCTGCTAGACGCTATCCGGACTGCTTAGGAGGATTATCTAGAAGCTGCAAAAAGGCTTATTGATGTAGCATCCGCTACAAATTAAACAGTTATTTTTACTTTCCGATTAGGTTATTATGTTATAACGATGAGTCCTCGCCGATCTGCCATCTTCTGTATAAATGAATAATTTTTATTAAATAATGCAACTGCAGTATAAAATAATGCATACACAAAATTTTAAATAAGTAAATAGCAATTTATGTTAAGTACAATTTGTTGTAAAGACTATTTCACAGTCCAATAATTTTGAAATGCACCAGTTAAAATCAAAATAAAATAAAAAAATTAAACTAAATAATGTAGTGTATAACACAATTTTGAGGTGATTTTATTTCACTTCTACCTCACCTGTTTTTGTAATGTGTTTATCAATTTTTACCCTGTTTTCTAACTTCTTCAAACCGTTTGGAGTCTGACCATTTTTAAATCCACTAAGCAGTTTACCAATGTTCGCCCATTATGAAGCACCTGCTTATTGGATAGTGCTTATCCACTTATTCGATTTCTTAGCTAACCGTTAATGAGTTCGTTGTCTCTATCTCTGTTTTCTATCGTAAATATTCTGTCACCCACTTTTTATTCCTGTCTTGTGAAAGCCTAATTGATATCGTTGGAAATGGCACTGGTTTAATTAAATCTTAATGCACTAACACCTAAGCTGGAGCCTTCCCAGCTACACAGGTGATTCTGATGGGATTGAGTCATGTTTATTTCTAATTTCATTTAAGTTCTTATAAATAAAGTATTCCTATTCTGGAGACACCAAACAATTTAATTTTCAAACGGAAAAGCATGAAATTAGAATTTATGCTTTTAGATAAAGTAAAATGATTTTAAACGGGTCTGAGATTATTTAAATCTTCGAATTTCTTTTTGGGCCTTAATTTAAACGAGATGCTTTTTATTTCTATTCAGTTTATCACTACTGGGCCAAAGTTTACCAGTAAAGATTATCACCTCTATACTATCTCAAGGACATGGGACACTGGAATCATTTAGCGTCCTAATATTCTCGAGGAAGATAATATCCTACGCAGTAATTTACCTTGACTACCTATAGTTGCGCAGCTCGTGATGTTAATATCTATGCTTAAATTACCTTTTCTACAAACTATCGTGACTCTATTTTTTCTCACCTCACTTGAACCTAGTTTTGACATTAACTTTAAAACTTTTGGACTTGGTTAAAATGAGGAAATGAAGCAAAGCTGAAAGATTTTCGATAAAATATTTATATATTGCTTGCATTTCCAATAAACCACTAATGGAACTCGTTAAGCAAATGACATATTTGTTCGAAATAGTCCAATTTATAAATATTAACTGTGAAAGTGGAAAAAGAATCAAGTTTTAATCATAGGATGGCATCTGAATGAGTATAACATCAAAGTAGGCTAGGATTCGATAGATAATAAAGTCAGGAGACTAAGAGTTCTTTTTGATTTTAGGGGCACTGAATGGATAGTCATCCTATGAAGAATATAGCTCACTGTTTCAAGGTCAAGTTTCATGACCTACCTTCCTTTTTTGTGGGTGAGATTATATCTATCATGTCTTGAGCTTGTTAACAGGTTGATTTTATTCCGTGGTTGATCGTACCTCCTAAATCTTGTAAGAGCAAAGGACAAGTAAATATAAGGCTAGCCACGATCTTTAACAATGCAACGCTCAGTGGAGTCCAATCAAAGTGAAATGTATCTAAGATTTATATGTTATGCCGCTTATTATATTTATAGAAAGAGCACACAGTGTCACAATTTCCTCCTAGTGAGAAGATATCACATAGTAAACATTAATTAACGACTGGAGAACATTAAACAAGACGTGAAGAAAGTCTGCCTAGGAAAAAATTGAATGACATAGAAGAGAGAAATTCGTCAGATCAAATATGTTGTGGAAATTCGGTCATAATTATATAATGCCAAGAGTTATAACTCTGATATTTCAAAAAGATTGTATTTTTTGTTAAGTAAAGTTTTAGAAACGAAACTAGGCACTTTATCATTTATAATATATTTTGACGGTTTAATCAAATGCTAAAAGGAACATTATAAAGAGAGAAATGAGGCATGCATTTAAATACTTGAAAATTCATCAGTGGAAATATTTCTCTTTGTATTTCTAACTTAAACAAGGGAAAATTTAATATTTATTTATATTGACATGAATCATAAAGCGCAGTAGATCTGAAGAGATAAAACTGTGCCAAATGAATAAATGAAATCAACTTGGAGTTCATTTTCAAAAATCTTACAAATCACGCGCTCGCTTGCCTTATGCGCATTTAATGTTGAAAAATTAATTCAACCATTTTTGCTATTTTAATCTAGAAAAACATTTTCGGTAGATTTGAGTCAATTTAATTTGTAATTAAAATAAACTGCCGTAATAAAAGATTAGGAAATTTAAGCTACAGTTTTTGTGCCTTTTCGAAGAAAATATTATATTTATTTTCATTATGTGTCTTAAAGAATGAATTAAAACACCTATGAAAAAATAACGATTTGAGTTAATAAACATATGCCTCTCTGAAAATTATGACAATAAGGAAGAATTAGACGTTTAATCCATTTCAATAATTATATTGTTGTTAAATTTGTTGACATTGGGATTCTTAATAATTTACGTATTGCATTAGTGAAAATCGTTAAGGTATGGAAAAAGAATACTTTGTTGAAAATGGGTGTCCATATAGCAACATTACAATTAAAAAAAACATTAAATTTTAAGACTACTATAAAAAAACATATAAATCAGTATATACATCTAAAGCATGTGGCATTCAACCGTTCCTATACAATTTGGATGCCTTTCAGGAACAGATTCGAGGATTTTTGGTGTAATTACAGCAATCAAAAAACATAATTTTCAGTTAATACAATACATATTATGAATATGAGATTTCTCTACCAGAAGGATATCTGTATTGCTTTTTCACCTAAAATAGGTACCTGAAAACATTTTCTTTTTAATGTGATGCAGTAATCAGCGTGCACGTTTGTCAACAAAGAGAAAATGAGAGCAATGCCCATCGAGGTGCACCCGCTGATATCTTGGATGGTTGACCGCATTGGTTGATCCTGATCAACAAGAGGTGGTATAATGTGAGTCTTTCATAAGAGCAACCAAAAATTGCCAATCAATTGCCCCAATCAAGCGATGTAAGCACTAATATAGTGAGTTTAGGAAGTCTCTCTTTAATATTTGATGGTTATTGTAATTTAATGTTCGAATGCTGCGTTATATTTATCCGAGTTAGCGTATCTGAAAAGACCCCTAGAAAGGACTTATAGCGTATGGAAGAAATGATTTCAGATTCCTCGTTTTCTTTATCATAGAGTATTTTTATAAATGAAGGGAAGATTTATTAATTCCATTTTTTTCTATTTAAGGCGTTATGACTCAGCGAAATTATTATCAGATTTTTATTTTTTGATGCAGATCATTTCTTCAAAAGAGGTATAAAAGGGTTCCAAATAACAGTACTTAAACTAAGTCGTCTAATATAAAGCCTAAATGGTTATTGATAAGCTTATTTATAAAGTAAAAAAACAAAATCTGGATTCAAACGTGTAAATTTGTTCATTGAAATCAGTTTATCTTAATTTAGCCCCGGTGAGCTCCACTATGCTTAAATGTTTTTGCTAATCGTATCTACTAGGTTATGGCCGTTGTAGGACGCATGAATCAATGGAGCATTAAATTTAATCCGCTCTGAATATTGCAAACTTAAGATTCAAGAATCAAATTATTACATCCTGAATCTGATTTCGCAAATAGCTAACTACTGAGAGGCAGGGGCAAGTCTTATCTTGGATGTGGAGACGTTAATTGTGACACCTACACAACTTAAAATGCAATGACAATGAGATGATTTGGTGCGATCGATAGCCAAATATTGTTGGAGTAGGAACGGGAAGGAGTCCTTGGAAGGGGAGGCAAAGTTTAGGAACAAGTAAAACCGAAGGAACTGAATGTGACTCTCTCAATAACATACAAATAATAATTTTTTAATTTTAATTTTACGTCTAACTAAATTAATAAAGTCTAAGACAATTTCTCTAGGTCTGTGAATACAAATTAATTTAGAGGCTTGAAAACCAAATGTTCCCAAAGGCCGATTTTCATATAGATTTCATGCTTTGCAAATGATATATCAACACGTAGAAAAGAAGAATATATCAATGTTATTATCAAATAAAAGTTGTAGTGAAATCAATTAATTTGGTCAATTAATTAATAAAATTAACAATTTCCAAAAGTAAATGCTATATAAATTATCCATGAAAATGCTTGATGCCATATAAAATTTACATGACACGACAGCACAATGTGATCGAACGAACAAATCTAACCCAGTGATAATTATGGTACGCGTACTCCTATTGGTAATGTATAGTTTAAACAGTGGGGCGCGTCAACACGAATGCAAAGAATTTGGAAGACACAAGTATTTATAGTATCCAAGTATATATGTGAATAGGTATTTATATAAATAGGTCATATCTATACAATTACTTTGTAATAAATTAAGAAAAAAGTACGATACAGATTTAAATTTGAATAAAAGGTTAATGCAAAACCGGTTCAGAAAGACTTAAATATAAGAAATATAATTAAACAGTCTTAGGACTAAAATACTCATGTAATATTATTAGTCTAATTAAAATTTCTTTTGCGATTCCTTTGAATGAAATCTGTAATTTCTACTTAACATTAAGATTATAATAAGATCAAGTTGATTTTATGTCTTTGCTGGAAGAAAGAATTTACTGTGGAAGGACTAAGTATTAAAATTAAGCAAAAGGAGATTGTGAATAAGAATATATGCAGTAAATTGGTAACTATGAAGCATTAGCTTTGGAACTGAAGCGGTGAACAGTCCATTAATTGAATACTCCGTAACCTGAATCCGAAAAGCTAAACCAAATCAAATTTTTCCTATTCTTTCTCCTTCTCTTATTCTTTACTGACCTTAGCTTATCCGATTTAATTTGCCTTGCCTCAGTGAACAAATTTTTCTAATTTACTGTCAATTATAATAATAAACACAATGGTGGAATCTAATTAGAGCTCAACTTCCTACCTGTTGAAGGAAAAGTAGTATTCAAGTTAATATAGCTAATCAATACGCTTTGGACTTTACAAACATAGACTTATTCAGGAATCTGAGATACAAATCCGGAAATTCAGACACTAACGTGCAACAGTCGACTGCATCCATGGAGTAAAATGAACTCGCCATTTGAATCCAATGATCAGATTGGTAACATAATATTAAAATCATTTCAAGTTTACTTTACCTCTCTCTTCAATCCCCGTTATTTATCAAAAATTATTGTTTTTTTATTAATGTGAAAATTTTTTAAATTATTTAAACTTACCATGGAAATAATGATGGAATTTAAATAGTCGATTTAGGCCTCAACTTACACTAGAATGGATTCTGCTTCACTTGTGTCCATTCTAATCAAACTTGTTTAGCTAAAATGCATTCTTAGTACACGTATGCATAGAGGAATGATTGTCTTTGAAGTACTTTCAAAGCGAAGGAACAAAGAAATTTAAAGATTTCAGTTTCCCTTGCTTGTCAACTTGAGAATAAGTACAGCGTATATATTGCGAATCGCAAAATTCTTCCGCAGTTTTGGTTAAAGGATTGCAAAAGCATATTAAGGATAATGTTTTAATTTTTAATTTGAATTACATTTTGGTTTCATTCCTCTCTCTAGAAGAGTATTGAATAGAATAGTTGACAGGAGAAAAAACTACATTATGGTGATTATACTTGTGACAGTAAGCTCATCGCAAAATAAAATCAAAATTGACAGGCGAGTACTAATAATATTTAATGCAGTTTCTACAAATTATTAATTCTGCCTAATCATATAGTAGATATTTTAGCATTGGTTAAAAGCCGTACTATTTTTAAAATAAGTACTTTACTAAATATATTTATTTTGGTTAAATTAATTAAAGTGATATCGCACAAAAATGTCCCGAGGGACTTATCGAGGACTTTTAAATGTAATTGAAATGACTAAAGTACCGCACCCCCTAAACAGTTGTCACATTGGAATGTTAAAGCTTATTTAAATATTGAATCGATAAATTTCATTTAATACAATACACCTGAAAATGAAATTTCCATGAACGTCTTTGATATTTAAATGGAACTACCATTTTAAAAAATGATTTTAGGGAACATAAAATATACGATTACCTTTTACTTTATTTTCAACCCAAATAAGTGGATGAAAAATTTGGTTTTAATGCATTAATTAATTGCATCTTCTCCTCCTTTTAATTTCGTCCATCCTGATGCGATTTAAAATTATGGCAGATTCGGAAAAATTGAAAAATATTTTATGTGGTGCGATTCGGCAAGGATTCAAAGAGAAGTTTCGAGACATATCAAAATGAAGTTAATTCTCCAATTCCCGCGTCAATTTTTATGCCAAATTTAATAATCTATAAACGCAAAGTCTCCCTGTGACTGAATCCAAATATTCACTAGGCATTTGAATTGATATCAAATTTTAATACTGTATAAAGTTCATAGTTTAGTTAGCACGTTAATTTTTCTTATACGCCAAACGACTTAAACATCGGTAGCGTCAGAGCTCAAAAAAGATGACATTGATATTGATAATAATAATCTAAGTTAATGAAATTCGGCGCTTTGAGGTTGGAAATTACGGGATGAAAAGCAAAGGGTGTAGGTAAATATTGTTATCGATAATGCTGTCATTCAAATTTCCCTCAACAGATTACTTGGATTCCATTTCAGTATAAATTTGGAAAATCTAATTATAGTTGGTTTTTAGAATTATTTTACTCATTGTAGAACTGTTTGATAAATTTTTTCTTCGGCAATAGGAAAACAGGGAAGTTGTCTCTAATCCCTTATATTGGTTTCCGGTCGGGAATCATTTCAAATGACAAGAAAATTTACAAAAAGAGAGAATTTTAAGCTTATAATTGTATGACATCCCTTCTTAAAAGTAAGAAATATCAAAAATTCTCAATCGAAATGCATAAAACTGAAAAAATTATGTTTACTTGATTTAAAAATAGTTATTTTTTCCAAAAATAAAAAAGTAAGCTTAAATTTTGGAGAAAATTTATCAACTAAACCACTAGAAATAGAGTATGAGACAATCGATTAAGAAACTTTAAAAATATTACGATTTCTACGATACTATAAATCTCTCCATTTCATTTCTCATTATTTGTATTACCTTTTGAGAATTAAATTCCATTAATCGAATGTCAGTAAAAATTCAGTTAATTAAATTAACCAGTTATTTTATTCGTATAACAAAAAACGAAATGAAACTGAATAGCAAATTACTTCAAACACATTTCATTGGTTCCAAAATAATTGAATATTTAAGCATAAAGACCATTTTTCGATTGATGGTACAATTTGTGTCGCCTTTTATTATAACTGCGCGATTTTATCTTTTTGAACATTATCTCTATAAACAAAATATGCATTTTTATAACACCACTATATTATGTTATCAAACATGTTAAATTATTTTTTCTCTTAATGCTGCAAAAGGAAAGATAAAAGACAGCTACAGATAACTTTGTCACGATATTCAAAATTTGTTTCTTTTATTTTTAAAACAGATTGCTTGTTTTAAATGATAAGGTCAGCAAGGAAAATAAAGTCCGATAATTTGTCAAAGAAGAGAAGGTGATTGCTCTGGAATGGAGAATGGAAAAATTTTGAGTTTCATGAAAAATTATTCAGATGTAAATCCTAAGTAAAAGTGACTTACTATTCAGTCTGGGTGTGGTTCTATGAAGGTTGAAAAAAGTTGACATATGCAAAATTATTAGGTGTCCGTTAAAATTAAATTGCTCTAACAGGAGGATACAAACCTATCCACTTTTGAAAGCACATATTCTTCAATAAAGGCACCGAAATTTAAACACTAAACGATTTAGATGAAATAATATATTTGAAAGGAGAAATCAAATTAATTAAAATTTATTATTTTAATACTGTGGAAGTACAAGATGAAATTTTTATTACATGCCTCAGTTTAATAAATAAAAATTGGTTAAGCTTGTGAGGAAATAGTAAATACGGTACTGCATTATGGTAAAATGTTCATTCATGGATCTTTTGTGTTGTGAGCCTTTTTCCAGCAATTATTACGGGCAAAAATCTAATCTTGGAGTTTCTTTAATGGAAAATTGATTTCCTCTGTCCCTTTCTTTGCCAAAACCATCCACTCTGATTAGCCAAACTGTTCATTGGATTTGTTCCGAAGGGTACCAGATTCCCTGCCTCTAGTTTAAGAGGTGGCCAAATTGACAACAAGCCTCTCTATATTTTTCCTCTCGGTGCAAGTCTATTAACGGATCTGCAAACAGTATTAACACATAATGTTACATTTTTACTCATCAGAGCAATAGTTTAATTGTAAAAAAGTGATTTTAGTAATCATGATTACTACTATCCCAACCAATTACGGCAATCTGTAAATTATTTTTCCGTATATAGGTTAATCAGATTAATTACTTCATTAGGTTTTATGATATATACTTACTCATTTGAATCTGATTAACTCTCCTCTGCTTCATGGAATATTTTCAATTATTCATATTCCATTGTAAAATTAATTTTAATAGAATTGATAATTGCTTAATCACAATAGTCAATATAATTTGCATTGAATTTTTGCAAATTTACTTTCTTACTCAAGATAATACTTTAAGCCCAAAAAGACATACAAAGGGTACCGTATGAATATTTAATGAATTTAGCTGTATTATATTCTACAAGAATTTTACGAGTAGAATATGATCAAGCACTAGGGGAATTAATACTTAATTCTTAACATTTGAATTATTCCTCTTGAATAAGCACTTATAATACTAGCATGAAAAATTTTCTCCACTGGCGAAGAGTCACCCACTGTAACCAAACTATTTTTTCCCCAAGTACACTAATTTTGATAAATTAATAGAATTAAAATATTTAAAACAGTTTCATATGCCAATATTTTTAGATGAAAATGTCAACATTCAACATCTGAAAGTAAAGAGAGCATCTGTTTTTTAGAGCATAATTAATATTCCTTAAATTAGTCAATTTTTATAAGACGAATACATCCTTACGAAAAGTAGGATTTAGTTAATAAACAGATCCCGTGGTAACCAGTTTAATGTCAACGAAATGGAGAATCACTTAAAAGGAGAGCCTTAAAATCTAGTCAAATTCTAATTACAAATAAGATAATATTGTCAGTTTTCATGTGCATATTAACATTTTTATAAAACATCTGTGACTTATAATGCAAATACATGCCATAAATTCTTGTAACACATTTCTATAATGCCTTCCTTAAATTAACGGACATAAAATTGAGGGAATTTAATCGATTTCTGGTAATAATATTCCAGGAATTTAATATTTAAGGAATTTATCAATATTTTCTTTATAAAATTAATGTGAAGATGAGGATGAGTATAATTGCAAATTCTAAAAGTATTATATATAAACATGTAGATTTTAAGCAAACATATTTTTCCCATATTTCCTTTCAATAAAACACCTTCTAAATATCCTGTTTGCTCGTAAATTATTCTTTAGTTAACCAGACGGTACTTTTCTCCCTTTTTCTTCGTTTTCC
>CAADRB010000030.1:899770-951899 GCA_900708905.1 Hymenolepis diminuta
AAAAAAATTTGACCCCTAATATTCCATTTTCTGAGCAATTACGGATTATGTGAAGGATGATTCACTTAAAGTAGGATAAAATTTAAAAAAAGCTATAACGATGAAAAAACCAATAAAAACTTACGGTACTGAGTTGATCACAATTCGCCTGGCTACGTATATCCAAAATATATCGAGCAATATTTCCAGATGACCCATCAGATTCAGTTCGTCTTCTCATTTTCTGGCCATTTCTATTATTCAACATGGACACAGTGGCTGCATTAATTACATTTTGACCGAATCGCATTTGCGGAGATTTATTAAAATCCGGTTGTTTTTGTGGACTGCTATATCGACAACAAGCTCGAGGTATTCGACAAACCACTCCATTTGCTGTCACTCGATTGGGAGAAGCTGTTGGGGTAGCACTAGTAGATGTAAAATTCCTCAGTGAGTTAAAAAGTTGCTTAGCCCGAGAAGTACGTGGTGTTTGATTGAATTCTATCGCCTTTTTTGAAAGAGATATATCCTGAAGAGGATTTTCAGTTATAGATGTAACAGTCTGCTGACCGGAGTGAGTAGAAGAGACAAAAGTATGCTTCATTATCGTTTAGCAAAATCTCCCTCAATTATGACATATTCTTACGGTCGATTATGTCCATTACAATTTCATCGCATAAATGTGTTCACCTTGCCAGAATATTGAATTAGATTCTTCATCAGATTTGAGATCTCTCATTGGCCCAATTTTGACCAGTTAGAGTACGCTCACGTTGCCATGGTATATTAGCTTATTACTTGAGTGATGCACTGCGTGCAAGGTAAATTACATTATCCATTAATATAACTAACTTAAATATATAAAGATAAAATAGAAATCATTAATTCAATAAAGACATAAGTACAAATGTGGATCACAAATATGTCGACATCATTTGATGTAATTTCAAAAGATTTACAAATTTGCAGAATGTAAAATTAAATAAATAAAATTTTTGACAATGAACACTTAAAATGATTTATAATTATAAACATTTTAGAAAAAATAACTTATTTTGGTTAGCATTATTAAAGAATCTTATATATTAACTATCCTATTTACAAATGGTTTTTCATATATTTGTCTAAAATTAACGCCGCATTTAAACAATAAATTGCGTAAAAAATTTCTAATTTTCATTCTTTCTTTATGGCCAGAGACGTCGCATATTTGTTCTCAAAATTTCAATTCATTTTGAGAAAATCAAAAGGCATTCTTTTAGACAGCGGATTCGTTTGCAGCAGCCTAGCACACAAAGCGAAAGAGGTCTGGCCCAAAAATAATCACGTCTATTTTATTCCCTTTTAATCAAGAGGAAGTTTTGGAGGGCAAAATTACTTTTTCCAAGTTAAGCAGGTTCCAAAATCCGATGGAAAATTTCCTTTCCAGCGTCAGAGACTTAGAAGTAAAACATTCTTTAAAGAAACCACTTTAAGCCATTTGAAAAGCTGCACGTGGAAGTGGTTTAAAAGCAGAATTTATTGATGAATTTTGAACTAAAAATACACTTTGAATTTGGATTGTTGAAGTATTTAGTCAGTCAAATAACATACAAATCTTAAAATTTATTAGTAGTCAGGCAATTTTGGTAGGACAACATTTATTGTGAGAGAATTAGTCCAATCTAGATTATGTTGCATTCTAATCGCAAAGAAATTCAATAGCCGTAATGTACGCAGAGGTAAATTCAAACAAGAGACTTTATGAACGAATCGATATCCACTATAGATTAAAAATTTTGTCTCTTTAGTAGCTTCAAAATTTATTATAGATAAAGATGGTCTGGACGTCAACCGTTCAAACATGATTTTTAATGGGTTTCAACTGAGCGACAAAATCTTTTACAATCGATTTGGAAAAAAATTAACTCGATTAAAGTTTTTGAAGTTATGATATTTGATCTTGGATACTTCAAAACGAAGAAAAAATAATTAAAGCATTAATAATTATGTGATAAAAACAATTTTTATAGACTACAAATTTCCAAACTAAGATATAAGAAATAAGCCAACTTTTAGTTGCTATATGCAGACAAAGCTTCTAGTTTTCTAAAACGTAGTCACTGGATACCAGCTAAATTGAAATAGACAAGAATAAACATTAGTCTTCCCATTATTTGCGGCTAGTATTAAAAATTTATTAATTTGCTAGAAATAAAGACTTAAAATTTGCTGTTTTAATAGCTCCCTCTACATCGACACCCTCAACGTCAATACATTTAGCATTAACAATCAGATTCTTAATGTGTTCTAACACTTTTCCAACTCAAGATTCATAAAATTTTCTTTGCAGGCTTATCCTGCAGGCCGACAGTTACTGCAGCACCCATTTTCTCTAACGACTGCACCTAGAGAATATCTAGTTACCTACTACGTTGCAGCTACCTCTTTTCTGCCTGCTTATCAAAAAGCCCTACCATATTGACATTTTTCTTCGTAATCTTACCTAAATAAGAATTTAACTTAAATGTTCACCTCTCGTGCTTTTATGACAATCCTCGACTTCGAATTTCGTTTGGAGATGTCATGAGAGAGGATATTAGTATATCATGAGCTTGAGTAGATATTTGAGGGGAGATCTGCAGGGCTGAGAGAGATGCAGTCGTCATCATCACTGGCTCTCTCTTGTGCGGAGCGTAGGAGTGATCCTACCAGACTGATAAGGGAGAGCCGCTGAAGTCATAAAGTATTTTCCATCGCTTGCATCTGCCTCTCTATGCATAACCCAAAAAATACGCACTCGCAAGCATGCATGCACGAATCACCTTGCGGCCTGTTTATCTGATAATACATTATGAACACATCACTATACAAATAAATACACAATGTGCGCCATTAAATACTGTTAATGAGCAAACGAACGAGGGAGCAGGCTCACTCAAATGCTTTACTAGTCCAAACTCATTACTTGAGCCATTTATTATTTGAGTAATGTAAGTGCTGTATCTTTGCATTTGCGTTTTATCTTCTGGACCTAAGAGGGAAAGTTTAAGTATGATCAAGCTCTCATTTTATAATTCTTGGACAAATTTTGTATGGAAGATTGAAGGGAGATGAATGGAGACCTAGAATGTGACGGTAATAATAAATCACCCCTTTAGTCAGCTTAGCTCTTCAGCCATTACATATTTTGGATTACCTTGTTTGGTTAGAGAAGGATATAAAACATTACAAATAATCATGTAGATAGATAAGAAAACATTTCACCTGAAGTTTTTAGAGAAAGTAGTCATGTTTAGACTGTTTACATTTATTAGCAATTAAACAACATATTAGGTCCGACATTAAAGAAAGTTATTAGTTGAGCAGCTATTGAATATGTTGTCAATAAAAATGAACAAGGACTCACTGCATTTTAATACGGTGTTAATACATGTCTAGTATTCTTCCAAACGGGTACGTTACGCATTGTTAAATCATTGTTAAGACTGAATCGCATAACATCTTCATTTTAAATCACCATAATTTAAATTTCTGAAACCTTGCATCTACCCGCCACTCAATATTTATCGATGCGTCTGGACAATTTGATCGCGATAAACACATTGAGTCTAGATTTCGTGGCTTTCAATGTGGATACATCCACAGTGTATTCTAAATATTTTGTTTTTTAATCTATCAAATGAAAGCTTTCGACTATTTAGGTTATCATTTTCTGAGAGTCTAATCAAGATACATGAAGGTCAAAAATCTCTACAAAATGCATAAGGCATCTAAGGCCATCTTACACACTTTTATAAAAACAGAAAACAAAAATATCAATGGCTGAAACATACGATTTCCTCTAACAGAACAAATTAACACAGTAGTAACTTAGATTTTATTCTAATTATCCCCCTACGGCTTTCATCACTGACTCACTTCGAGTCCGAATGCGACTGTAATCTTTCATCAGATCAGGTGGTTTTTGCTGATGTCCCCATTGCTCGGACTATTGCTTTCATCAGAGAGGAGGATTTGGTTTTATGGAGATGATTATTAACTTCCTTTTCAACCACGCCCCGCTTCGCTCATAATAATGCAGAGGTTAAGGTCTGATGAGTTAAGAGATGCCTATAAGTTTGGTGTGTCATGATGATGAAAATTCTCGGACATCCATCCAATCCTGGATTTTGAGAGCTTTATGGGATGGAGCCGAATCTTGTTGAAAGACATAGGGTCCCCCTCCATTGGCTATGCTGTCTATCCAAGGCGGCTTAACGACAATGATTTGAAGAGTCTCCACATAGGTATCTGCATCTACATTCACTTTATATCCTGTGTAACAAATAAGGGAATCATGGTGTGTCCCTTTCTCAATACCCTTCACAATACCAAAAACCATCAGCATTGCTGAAAACTTCGTGCACATACTTAACGGTTGGAACTTCGGTGGAGTCCACCCGCACATAGCCGCCTATCGTTTCTTGGATTGACTTTTCATCCCGATGGAGGTTTTTTTCGTAAGAGTCATTTTCATACATCAAATAATTCTCTTGAGCTGTTTTTGTCGGCGTAAACTGACTTCAACTAGGAATCTATAATTTGTGTCCGAGGTCCTGATGAACAACACTCCTTATTCCTTCAGGTCGTTAGCATTGACTTCCCACGATTTTCGTCTATCATGCACGCCATGCACTCTTCTCATAAATTTTAGTGTTCTGAGTTAATGAGAAGAGCATTGACAATACTCTGTTCTTTTCCCCGTGGTGGCCAATTCATCGGGATTGTTTTCATTCAACTCCTCTCTAACTTTGTAAACAAATGATCTTACAATTTCTAAATTTCTGTATTTCACTTTTGCAAACACTATTAAAGCGTGTTTTTTATATCATTAGTTATAGTAGTATCTGCCACGAGATCTTATGATATAAAAATACATTAATTATTATCGGGTTGGTTTAAATTACAAAAATATTAATGTCCTCGCATAATTTACGCATCCTGTATATTGACTGATTTATTCGCACACACAGTAAAGCTTGGTCTCCTCACAAACGCAGAGTCTCAAAGTCGAAAGACAAATAAGCCGGAACTTAAACAGCAGGCTATAACATCAAATACCGAAATATCCATACTATAGTCTCAAAAATTCACCTGACTGCTCACGTGATGACTACACCAATATTAGTAATTTCCGGGGACGTTTGAGTCTAGTCTTTCACATTATAAAACCCGGCATTCGATATAACTAACCACTTTAAAATAGCTTAATCAAAACTAAAAACCCTAAATATTTCAAACCCGGAAGAGCACAATGACCTCAGAATGAAAAATAAGTTTCAAAAACTATCACATTATTAACAATCACCTGTCAAATTGGGAAATTTGCAGACAATTCTTGGCAATTTTCTTTTGATAAAATTTTACATTTTACGACTTATTAGAGCTGAACTTAAAGGCAATGATTCAAATTGCAAAGTGTACTTTACGTAGTTATTCTTATAGAAGTATGAAGAAAGCCTTGCAACTCAAACAAAGGTTTTACTAAGAAAATTAATCAATCATATTGGATGAGCTATCTAGTAAATCGGTAGTTGCAGCAGTAGCTAATTCATATGTGGTATTATATTTCCAGTGGTAAGCGTAGAAATACAATGATTGATAATCCAATACATGGGAGATGAAGCTTATGAGTTGCTTTGAAAAGCACCAAAAATATTCGATTTGGTTTCTTGACAAGTTTTAAGTCTTTTCAATTAATTTCAGGGATCCTAGTTCAGAAACTCAGCTGAACCTTCGAGCCTAAAACCTCTGCACGAAAACTTTACAACATTTTGAGTGCTTAAAGGATGAGAACAATCTGTGGGTCTATTTTAAACTGAATAAGTTAAACTGATAGTCATTTTTAAATACAAATATGGATGCAATTTGATTTGTTTAACACCGATTTACCAGATTGGTCTAAAATAAAAATGATACTTACCAATGCATTGAGTTAACTAAAATTAGTTCGCTTTTGGAATTTTCAGACATTGTTTCTGCTCTTCCTTTATGCTATTCGACTATTAACTACCCGGCTATTAGATTAGCTTTTTGGATATGTAAAAAGGACAATTCTTCATCACAACATATTTATTATAAGATATGGAGAACAGGGGACAAATAAAAACTTTTTGTCATAGTTTGTCTGTAATTTGTAAGTTTAAATGGTAACATGCCTAAAAGAGAATTCGCATACTAACGTGTCATCGCATATTAAAGTGCGATGAAAAATTTATTTATTTAAAGTTGATGGCTTTGGCTTTGCGTTTGGTATCGAAATAATCGGGAGGCATGATAAGAATTTATGAGCTGAATTTAATATCAGCGCTTGAAATATAAATTTCAGGGAGTCTACAACATATCTGTAAACAAAGAAGCCCAAACAACTGTAAGTTCATTAATTTAACGTTGAGTTACGAATAGGTTGCGCTATTTACTCAATTTGCTGGCATTAATAACCGGAAATAAACATTTACAACGTTTTATCATCAAAAAGTGTCTAAAATGAGGGATAGTGAAATTTTCAATGATAGGTGAAGAGAAAAACCCTGTTGAAATAAGAAAAAAGTCCTGAGTTATGTAATTGTCTTACTTTATCTGAAATTCGAACTGACAATATACTTTATCCGTTACATAATGAGTAATTTTCCTTTTCATCCCCTAATGTTCTGAATTTCAACTTTTGGGATATGATGATTAGACTGATGAGTAATGACGTATTTAAATCTTGTTGACCAGCTAATTAAAATGGGTAGGTGTTCAAGCACTTTAAATAAAGATTTTGTGGTACAGTTATCACATAAAAACGTTGAGCATTAAGTGATAGATATACTAGCGTGGTACTGCTATAGGTTTATATGTAAAAGTCACAGTTTTACCAAGCATAATCACTCCAATTTTGTGTAATTATTCAAATAAAGTGCAAATGGAAAGAGTAAATGAGATAAAAAATGTGTTTTAGAGAAAAATAAGGCCTTTTCGTCTACACTCTGCACATAATTAATTGAGTTAAGCTTGATGTCACAAGATTAGCCAATCAAAATTTCAATTCCCCCAAAGTTTAACTGAAAAGTAAGGTAAATACTTATTTGCTAAAAAATATGCTTGATTTTACAATAGATTATTTTGGGAATGGAGTCATTTCTATCTCAGAGAAACTTGCTAAGATGTCCTGATTAACGTCCTGTGCAAGTCAAATCAACTCAAGACAATGTTATATTCATCACATTGGTAGCAGCAACGGAAGAGAACGCCAGCTCTCAAGGACTTATTATTTGCATAATAGAAAGTAATAATTCGGTGGCAGTGATCTGACAATGAAGTAGGTGGTGAAAACAAACTAAAGGAATGGAAGTCTTACAAAGTTATGGCGATGTTTATTTCTTTATTTAAAACATTACATTTGAAACTCGCAGCCATTTTAAAATTAAAATAATAAAGCGTGAGAAAATTAAAATTTTAGCGACTTTTTAGTACTCTTTAAAACTGTTTTAAAATATGCGAGTTCACTAGAGCTGAGAGAGAGCTTGAGAGAATTGGCAATATTGCTAATAATGTTATTTCGTTTTCTAACAAACGATTATTGGGATGGTTTCAAAGTTTGAGGGAACAGTGATTTCGAGATATTTTAGCCTCTATTGTTAGCTAAAACCTGTAATTTTTAAATCGTTTTTTGTTGAAGTAGCTCACAATAACTCTGATAAGATAGTAATGTTACTTTTGGAGTCAGACCAAGTTAGGCTAAATACCCCTCATTGAACTAGTTATCTTTCTAAGGCTGACAGGAAACAAAAACCTCTGTCGGCTGAAAAGACTAATAGTTAGGTCCATGAGTGCTAAAGGATAATAATCCGGATTGTGAAGAACAGACGAGATGAAGCACGATAGGGCAGTTGATCGACTTCGCTTTCTCTGTTATTTGACAGTTAGGGTAGAGGTATAAGTCAGAAGGCGGGCAATGCTCAGAGAGACAGAGGAGGTCTTTGAGTCAGGGTGCACAGGTACTACAAGCTAATAATTTTTATTTAAATAGTATCTTTGTTCATTACTAGTAAAATTTCCTTTATGAAATCTGATTGATTAAAATTAACTAAAAATCATTGTTAATAATTCTAAAGTATTTACCTGAAATACGTAACAAAGCCCTCAAGCACAAATGTGAATGCTGAAAGTTTATTCATTTCTGTTTCAGCTCTACGCTTCCCCCTATTTTATTACAAATTTGGAACCTTGAAAGAAGACTTAGTATTGTACCTGTCTTGGTTCTTACATGAAGGAATGGTTGCTATTACTATTTTACTTATAAGTCAGGTAACTGATGTTAGTCCACACCCTTAGTTTAGTTATGAAGTTAGTGACGTCAAATGATCCCTTCCGACCATTATATACACATTTGCACTTTCAATACACGCGCTAGATTGAATCAATTTTGTTATTCACGAGTAACAATTTGTCCAGTAAACACTGACAAGCTTCAATTCAAAGACAAGCTATTCCGAAAAAATTTAACATTCGTGAAATATCAAATTATTTCAAAATTCAATATTTTATTAACAATTGAGCCTACATATAAAATCTGAAATTAATATTCATAACTATGCAAAATACAATCTGTTATCACGAGAGAGCATTTAAATTTCACTTTCATGATTTGATCCATGAGTTTGAATTTACGTCAGCGAGATTCAGAGCGTTTTCTATGTAAGTATTTATTAAGGAACATCTTATAGGATATAAAATGGAACAAGAAATAACAAAAGATACATAAGTGAGAGGAGACGATCCTCTAAACACAAATACCATCATTTTCTAGAGTAGCATAATGTTTTGGTTCAGCATATTTCACATCCAAGCTCGTCATTGATCCATTCTATACCTATTTTGACTAACGTGCTAATAAGTGGTTCTGCAATGGCTGGCAAGGTTGATAGCTTAGCCACTATCCGTCCCTAAGTAACAACGTGTTTAGTGATTTGTAGTATTTTCATGGTCAGTTAGACAGGATCGTGATATCGCAAACTTCACTTAGCAAATTTCAAATATATGTTCTAATAAAAGAATTTCATATACAAAAAGGATTACTCCCAAATTAGAAGAATGATTAATTATTTTCATCTCTGGGTTTGTCTGAACAGAAAAGAAGGAGCAATTACCTCTTCATCCTGTCAATTTCACTTTGGTTAGTAATTGCAATCCTCTTTAGATTTAAACGTAGCCAAGGCCATATCTGGTCTAAGGACATTTTATCTATCTTTAGGATTGTTTTGACAGCAAATGTCACAGCTGTCACCGTCATTTAACAGAATACTTGACAAAATTACAGGTTAAATTTAAATAAACCTGAAAAAATCCAACAATTTTACTATTTTCTTAAAACCTACAGACAGAGAAGCGCGTTTTAATTTATAGTCTGCTGGACGTTTAATAATGTCTGCTTTAAATGCCCTTAAAAAGTTATTTTCATATTTTGTTTACCTCCAGCTTTATTATAGTGAGATATTTCACTTTTGCAAAAATAATGAAAAGCATCTCTAGGCACACATTTGCATTAACTTTTATTTGTAATGATGCCTCTCATGGACTGATATACATTCAATATATATATATATAGACACCACACATTATACTAATGGGACAAACGAATGCATTTCCAAAGCTGTGAAGAAATGGTTTGGAAATAGTTAGAAATATTTATTCCATGTGACCGATATTTTTTATTCTTTTCTTCAGCAACTTTTTTCAAAGATTTTATGAAAATATTCCAATTGAACCTGCTGCTAGGAAAACCGGTGAAGTCATTAGCTGTCGCATTTGGCGGAAAAGACGGCAATGCTCTTACGCTGTCGAAAGGTTTTCTTCTCCCCAGACCCAGCAATTAGTAAGTACTTGTAGGAATTAATATCGTTGTTTTATGGTGTTTAATTTTCATAATATCAATTGTTTCTTGGTCTTGAGCAGTGTGATAAATACAGACACTCATATTAAATGACCAATTAATTAGAAAATATTGGACTTAGAAAAGGAAATAAATGATAGTAAAAAACACTTCTAATGTAGTGTTTTTATTCCCTATTTAGCAGACTCGATTATTAATTGTTTAGAACGCGTCAGGTTAATTAATTCTTATTTCATATTTTTCTATCTAAACTTAATCAAATTATCTTGACTCTCCACTGCCATGCATTCAGAGCATCTTCGTGTTTAGAGTAGCTTTTTAAACAATCTAACTTCCTATTTTAGCTTTCTCCTTTAAACAGTAATTAAAATTTCAAGAAATATTTAAAATCTATTTTTAGCTATTATCTCCTCTTCCTATGTTTCTCAAGCAATTACGATCTTTTAATCAATTATAGGGTACATAAACAACATTTTTCCGACATATTTTTGGCAATAGATGAGTATGATAATAGTTATTGCTTGCTATGTGAGTACACTTATATCGCTGTAAAATTATACTAACTCATTAACTGAACTCATAAAAAAGGCATTTAGTTTGCCTTCATCACCATGACAACAAAATGTATCTCGATTTGTTGTTAGTTTTGTTTACAGTATCAGCAACTATTTACCACGAACTTTCAACTACACTTAATACATCCTTTTTTACTTTTCCATAACATTTCTCATTATGAACTCTCAAATGAGTAGAAAATATCATATTTATTCAAAATATTACGGAGTGCAAATTGTTATAAACAAGGCATCTATTCTTAACGTCTTTTATTTTTTATAGTAAAAATTGTAATACATTTTATTAATTAAATGGAATAAAACAGAGAAATAAATTAACAGATAAAATTAATCCAGTAAACACTTTTGATTTATTATTATTACTCACAATAACACGAAAATTTAAAATTTTATTTGTGGGAAGCAACTGACGTCAACTAACAGTGAGTTCAATAACCGATAAAGAGTAGGATATCATAAAGGTACAGGGAGCAACGTCAAGGTATCTAAGAATCTTACTTCATTTGAGTTTTGAAATCGAGTTGTACGATATTTACTAAATGGGCGATTCACGTCCCGGAACTCAAATTTCACGATTCGTCCCCTGCATTGCAGCAAATACTTGTCTGCGATGTTCAGTGCTAAATGACTAGTATTACTTAATCAAATGAGGTTGATCTTGTCGCTTCATTTTGTCTTTTTTCTTGGAATGATTGAGATAGCAAAATTTTTTATATGCAGTTAATTTGTCGTATTTGAATATACATGGCTTTTCAATGTTAACATTCGAGGTGCCTAAAAGTTACATCTTTTGCTTTCCGTTTTAACACATAGGAGTGGGTGGTTTAAGACCAAACTGATTAATCTATCCCCAATATAGGTGTGATTGTGTTCTCATGCTAACACATTAATGCTCATAAATTTTGATAAATTTGGGAGATCGACCCCCTTTTAAAGCCCTCTACCATTTTGTATCTCCTGTTTAGGATTCAGAGGCGTTATTTTAATAGATATGATTCAGAAACAATTTTTCATCCTTTCTGGGTGGGTTTATGCGAGATGCACAGTAATTGAAATTGAATTCATTTAGTTCACTAACAACACAAAGATGATTACACTGTTTTTATTTTCCATCTCATCATATTCCTCCATCATCGGTTAAATCTGATTCTACTCTTCTTATGTTAATCCAAATTTGTATATGGTAAATAAACTTTCCCATTTTCCAAAATTTAAATATTTAAATATCAATTTTTTTAATTTTTTAAAATTTAATTTTGATATCTGGCATTTTTTAAACAAGAAACCACCATTTTAAGTATGATTGCTCCAAGTTGCCCCGGTTGACTTAAAGAATTAAGGTTTTACTATAATCTTGTTTAAGTAGAATACGTGAAATGGTTCGCAATAGTAGAAAATGTTAGATGTAGTACACATTTTACGATTCAGAAGCCGATATCCCAGCCAAGATGGAAAACACGTTGCTATAATGAAAAATTATTACGGTTCAACTCGGACTACGCACATTTTAACGTAATTCATATTTAGTTGGCATAAAAATCTTAAGAGATAAGCACTATTTTCAATAATAATGGAAAAAAATATAAAATGACTATTGATTTTGTCAAGAAAAAACATTTCCTCATTTTAAAATATTATATATTTCCTTTGAAAATAATCATGAAGAAGACACTAATGTCAAAATTGTAATCTGTAAGAAGATTCTGTTATCTCAATCATTCCAAGAAAAAAGACAAAATGAAGCGACAAGATCAACCTCATTTGATTAAGTAATACTAGTCATTTAGCACTGAACATCGCAGACAAGTATTTGCTGCAATGCAGGGGACGAATCGTGAAATTTGAGTTCCGGGACGTGAATCGCCCATTTAGTAAATATCGTACAACTCGATTTCAAAACTCAAATGAAGTAAGATTCTTAGATACCTTGACGTTGCTCCCTGTACCTTTATGATATCCTACTCTTTATCGGTTATTGAACTCACTGTTAGTTGACGTCAGTTGCTTCCCACAATCAAAAAATAATAATGATAATAGAGAGAGTATATACAGCTAAAATATTGCTAACCTTGAAAACATTACTATCGCCTGACATCGTGATTGGGATCATTCTGTATCGATTTGCTCGGCTCATCGAACATTTAAATGATTATATATTAAGAAACAAATGCAGGCTGATTCGATCTTGACTGTGAGACTGATTTGGCTGCGACAGATAATTAGCGTATCCATACCATAAAATCACATTTCAAACTCTCATACCTTTAAAGCTCTCAAGGGGAAAGTCGGGAAAATTCAATTTAAGATAGATAGAATAAGTAACTTAATGGTATGGTTTAAGAAATTCATCTGCGTTTGGAGTGATTTTCAAAATTATAACTCTCTACCAGATTGTGTAATACAATAATCTAGCAGTACCATACGATAAGCGAAGAATATGCTTTGGAACTGTTTTTCTTCAAGCCGGCAACTCTATAGTATAAACTCTATGTAGTTAACTTTCCATAATTATTTTACTGAATTGGAATTTGCGGGAATCTACAATACATAGACAAATACCGTATGATAAAGAGGCAGAAAGTAGATCATCAAATAGGAGTTATACAAAGTAATGGTTGCACAATATGCAGCGTTATACAACCATAAGTAAGTCGTAAGGGTCCAAAATCTTATTAGTACTTCTTCCTATTCTCCAGTGAATCTGGTCGTTCCCCAGTCAAATAGATTTTATGAAAGTGATCTTATCTAGATTATTGATATTTAGGCATATCTGCATATGAATTATAATCGTGAGCACTTTTTCGAGAATGAAATGTGTTAAAATGATGGTAATTTGAGTAGATGGATTATAATAATACTGATAAATACGTCTATTAAAAAGATAAATTAACCCATATCCATCAACTAGGGCACAACATAATGTATCCTTTCCCATACCAAGTGTGAATATTATTGCTTTCTCACAAAATATTTGTTACGTTATAGGCAATGAAACTTGGATTCACAAAATTGTCATAGCCCATTATTATCTTAAGGAGAGGCATATTTGGACGCTTCCATTTTGTTGCTTTAAGTAAAATCGCTGGGAGGCTTTATAATTGAGTGACAATTTCATTATCGCTTGTTTTATTTGGAACCACATTAAATGTCAGGCTAAGAGCAGAGAAAATATCAAGACATAGATTTTGAATGCAATTGATTAGTTGCACTTCCTTAAGTTAATTAGTCAGTTTTCTCCCTCTTCTAACCGCATTTCTTTTTAGGTACTTCCAACAAGCTCGGTATCACATTAACAGAATCAAATGTGGTTGCAGCCAGAGAGAAGTTGCCTATACTGGAATCGACTAGTTTGTAATATATGAGATGTTAAATCATTCTTCAAAAGTGAAACAGCTGATTTTCGGTTCTGAAATAAACAATTTCTGCATAACCCACTGTCCTGATCTGCTCCTCTCCATAGAAGAAGACCACAATACAAAACGACCCCTACCAACATTTCAAAATAAGGCTCGTTTTTTGTTTAGATAGGTCAATTCATTTTAAGCGTCGTTAGCAGTAAATTTGTTCGAATAAAAGGGAATTAGATGAAACAGAATTAAAAGGTTGAAATTATAGAATCTTACGTATAAGAAATATTCTGGAGGAAATATTATTATTATATTATTATATGTAGCGCCCAAGTTGGGATCTTCGTCGCTGTGCCCAATAAGACCTTCCTGGTTTAAGCATTTGAAAATATTGTATTAAATTTAAACTCAGCTATCTAGACTATTGGTTATCAATAACAAATCGGTTTACATTCGTCAGATAGAAAGCAAGCATCCGAATTTTCTATGACCAAAAGATTTGGTAATGTTTTCATCCCAATCTTTGGTCTTACAGACATATTAGGTGACGCAAACTGTAATTTGCAAAAAATCACACTTTGTCTTTACACAGCAAATATACTAGTGCGGCGATGAAAACTTACATTAATGTTTGTAAAGCCTATTTAAATACCTATCACCAAATTTCAATATGGAAGCATTTTTCTTGTTTGAGAAACTACCTTATCATTAATAGTGACGCAAGTATATTTGAATTAATATAGATCATATAAGGCTTCTGATAATCAGCATACAATCAAAGCAAAGTGGCTTTCTTGATAAGTTCTACTTATTATCCTTTGATCTTATCAAAGTTATGATAAGTCACGAAAGCATAAACACCTCTAAAGGAAAATCAAATGTATGACTTTGCTTCTTAGCAAAAGAATGATTGTGGAGCAGAATGTAGTACTCATCAAACTAAGATTGAACCAAGTAGTTTTGAACGGATGATATCTTCTAATATTTCAGCTCGTTCACCTTCGATTACAATGACATAAATTTCACTATTGTAAATTATTCAACAGAAATGTGCAGAAGTGTGGCAATTTTCATTTATTATTAGCAACAGATAGTAATGATTTGAAAGCTTCTTAAAATAATAATAAATGTTGATCTCGAAGTTAGCTAGTTTGTTAAGAATCCGACAACACCGCGCAGTGAGTTAATTGCAGAGAAGTTAATTAAACGATTTTTAAATGGAAATATTTTATGAAGTTTTATAAGTATGAATGAATGTTTATAAGTAATACGCTGAAAAAGTGAGAACATAAATAAAAATTGTCCTCTTAATTTGCGTCCGAAGAGGAAATAACTTAAGTATCATATTATTATCCTTGGTTAACCAATGACTTTTAAGAGTTTTAACCAAAAGAGGCTTCTAAATAAGGTAAAAACAACGAAATGGAATAAGAAAAGGGGTTAATAATGAGCGGGTAATAGAGTCAGGACATCACATGTCCTACTTTATTTGAATGAAAAAGCATGGAGCGGTTGATTTTTTTCAAAAGAAGAAAATTTGCTTTATGATGTCGTAAGGTTCAGTCTTCATTATTTGACTTCCTAATTTTGCAATTAGCATCCAGGAGAAAGTAGATGAGACTAGCAGCAATGCACATAATTTAGCACAACTCGATCCACATCGCTCATGGAATAATATTACTCGCATTGTCAATGCTAAAAGTGACCAAAATCTATATAAATGTTATAAGCATGCTGCTTTTGCCTCATAATGTCGAATTATTACATGAATATCGTCTAATCAATTCGGTTAATTATATTAACTCTAAAATTTTTTAACCATCATAACCTGCTAATTATTTGTTGTAATTTGGCATAATTAAATATAAGCTATTTGCAGAATAATATAATTTTATATAAATAATTGACAATGAAATATCATTTGCTCAATAAACAATATTCACTTTTGTAGAAATTATTTACCGATATTTTTCTTTTTCTCAAAAAAAGGCATATTTTCCTTCTCGGAATGGTAATGTTTTTGAGAAGACGTGTAGAAATTTTTCGCACTGATATATGTATTTAAAGCTTAATTATAACTAAACAATTTCAAAATACTAAAACTGTTGGATTTTTGCACAGTTCTAATTTTGATACTTTAAACATTTGAACGATTAAAGAATAACCATCAAGGTGATGTTCAATACTGGCGGTCGAACTTTTGTGAGTCGCAGACATTTTTCGATAATTCATGCACTTAGGAATGCTTCGATACCATCAAATTTTCGCAAGGTTTATACTGGTTGATCAATTCGATTGAGTGCCTTTTGTGATACGACGTAGAAGCTTCTAAGAATGACCTGTGACTACGTTTATGGAACTTTTATAAATAAGACAATACGGAGTGAAAGAAACGTCTAGGTCTATAGGAGTAAGAAGGATAGAAAGATGGGCTAAAAAGCATTAAAGGAGTGACAATCTTGTTACAATGGCCATTTCAATCTCCAGTAATATTGGGCATGAATTCGAACATATCTCGGCACGCTAACCTCTCACTGGTTCACTTAGTGTGCATGGTTTCCTTCACTTTTATGGTTGAGAGGGTTGATACCTTAGTCTACTTCCAATTCCCTCATAATGAGGCCCTTCGAGTATATATATATGTCTCTCTTGTTCTCATTTTGCTTTTCCCCGACGAAATTTATTTTATTTCGCTTTATTCCCATTATTATTGTAAATAACGCTTATCCCTTAAATCATTTATTATGAACTAGTATGATTTACTTTATAACCATATAACCTATATAATTCGAACTGAACTGAAATAAGTTTCTCTACAACATGGAGAACTTTGTGTTCCAATTTGCTGGCTGGAATATCGGATTATAGGTCGTAAAGGTTGACAATGAAGGGCTAAAAGAACTCAAAATTTGAAAAGTTATAAAAACGTATTTGAACTCATCCTGAAGAAAAATAAATTTTTCCGGAGAAACAGCAGAAAAACCACAAATTATTGCTGAAGAAACCTCAGAAAAATCTTATGATACTGCGAGAACAGTTTTCTACACTTATGAATATGAAACCTGAAATATTCGATACTTCATAACCCAAACCGCCTCCAAATTTTTTTGTTGTACATGTTTATGAATTTTACAATGATCCAGAAGCATATTAAACTTTCAATAACCGGTAATGTTCGGGGATATTTCTGAAATGGTCTAGCTAATATCCCAGATGATGCAAAAATCAGACTGTTGTTGCGGACGTTAGGGTTTACTGAGAAGGAAAGTTTCAAATGCATCATCCATCACAGAATTATTTCGAACTTTCTGTTCTGACTGACTCTCACTGAATTATTTTGTGAAAGGTTTTCTGAACTTTAAAAGTACTTTATTTTTCTTTCACTAAAAAATATGATCAAGACTGAATCCCCTATTCTGGCCGAGTGAATATTTTTGTGTAGTTTTTCCATTTTTCACTATATCGAAGGGTTATTTCAAATGTCTGCTATTTTTGAGTGGTCTCGGGAACTTTGTCCAATTGATGTCAGTTGTCGACTCGTCAGAATGATCAAAGCAAGTAATAAAATCACGTTAGAGGATATTTTTAATGAATGCATAAATTTGGCCATTAAGTGTGACAGTGGTATGAATGAGCACAGGTGTCAATCGAATTTCTATTGAAACTGGGTCCCAGAATATTTCCAATCTCCCTAACACCCCAAATAAATGCTGTCCTTGTAATGATTTGCACTTTAACCGAATTCGAGCGTAAAAAGCACTTCTGTGGCAAACGAGGACATAAGGAAACAATATGCCGAACGAAATCAGAGTTCGGAAAGAGGAGTGTCACAGAGAAAGTTAGACTGACAGTCAGTTAGATGATAGAAATAATAGTTAACTCGAAAATGGATATGAAGCAGAATGAAAACTCGTGGAAGAATTCTAACAAACGTGTTACAAAAGGAAGGAAAAAAGAAGTCGCATTTTGAACTAGTTCCTGCAATACTCCTTGAATCGAAACTAGTATCGAAAACGAACGGTCTCAGGAAAACAGAAAATAAAGATCATCCTTCTAAACGAAAGACTAATTTAGTATTCTAGACATCCGAAACGAAAGCTCCTAGCCAAGAGAAAGGAGAAGGATAGGCTCTACAAATAAAGAGGAGGGAGCAGTGTCAGGAAAGCCGAAAGCTATACTCTAGAAGTTTCGGACAGCTGCATTAATCGCCCGAACACACTCCTAAGAATGAATAAGTCGCCAAGAAGGAATGCGGAGTCAAGGGAAGGACTACAAGCAAACCGATGACGTTTTTTAAGTAAGACGAGGTCTAAAAAGAGGAGGTGTTAAGATAAAAATATAATTATCTATAGTTATCAAATATTTTCCCCTGACAAAATTAATATTTTATTTTGTTTTCTTCCCATTATTATTGAAAATAACTATTATTCCTCCAATTTTTATATGGATTACATTATACTATACACTGAACCATAAAAAGCTTTCGACATAACAAGAAGAACTTGTGTTTTCCTTCTTCCGATTGCGATATGCGCTCGTAGATCATAAAATATTCATAAGAAGGTTTGGCGGTTAACAATGATAAGTTGCAGGTTTGACATCATTTTTGACATCTTGTTTTGAACTGTAGAAATAGAGAGGCGAAAATGAGACCGAAACTCGTAGCCTTCTAAAAAGGATCTTTTCAAAAATTGCAGTTCATTTTACCTCTTGTAAATTTAAATTTAATCAAACCCTTTATGCCAAATTTACTTTACATTTTGTATGTCATGTTCATATTATATAAACTTTCCCCTAGTGAATTTGAAGACATCGAATTCAACGACTTCTACAAGGATGCCAACATTTTCCCTTTTTGCCCCCTCTGAGTTTGACTTGTTATTTCAAATAATGATATAACACACATCTCGAGGCATATGGCCTCTCATTAGACCATTACGTCTCTGTTCGAGTGAAAGATAATAGAAGACTAAATTTAACAAATTTTAGCACGCCTATTCCACTTTGAGCAAATACATTTACGTGCTGTTCGAGCCAATTTGCATTCATAATAAATTTGGTTAATGCTAAAGGGGCAGATGTGGGCTGATTCTAAACTTGACAGCAAAATCGTCTAGACATTGACGCATTTCTTTTTGATTACTTCATTTTCCCAATAAAAAAAGTCGTTTGGGCTAGAGTATTCTTCCCCATTCTCAGAGCCTGCATAGTTGTAGCTTATAAATCCTCAAAACAATATACTAAGCTCCCAAACTAGAAATCCGACTACGCAAAACAAGGACTTATCATTTCAACAGAGTTGATTTATGAACCCTATCGAAAATTGTATGTATACCTTCATATGATTTGTACGCATTTTCGAAAACAAGGTTCTCTAACAGATCATACGGCATGACAATTTAGTAAT
The DNA here is from genome assembly GCA_900708905.1 of Hymenolepis diminuta. Lineage (NCBI taxonomy): Eukaryota > Metazoa > Platyhelminthes > Cestoda > Cyclophyllidea > Hymenolepididae > Hymenolepis > Hymenolepis diminuta. The sequence goes on from CAADRB010000030.1 coordinate 918,980, forward strand.
TTTGTAAAAATAGTGGAATAAGTAACTTTGAGATTCATTTTTCTGAAACTTCCTCTTCTATTCTGAATTCTCTCCTCATATTGTCTATATGAGGAGACTTGTCTATATTACTCTTTAGAATCGAGATCTGTACTAGACTAGCTGGCAGATGCAAATGCTGCTTGAGTTAGAGGCAAAAGCATTTACGATCGCTAATGTGGCTGTTAGATCTGCAGTTAGATAAAAACAGATTGATTATCCGAACCCACTCCAGTTAGACTGCCAAAACTCCCAACCACGTTAATGGATGATTAAACATAAAATAAAATAAAAATGAGAATCATTAAATATTGTATGAGACAGAGAAATTAAATTTTTCTCACCATTTATCCACTGAATGGGAATAAATAGCTAAAGTATATCATTTATATGAACCATGAGTTATCATAAATATATAATATGAATTATTTGTATAAAAGTCAGATAACACGATATATTCCCCTGATTGCTCAGTAAGTTCTAGTTCAGAATGTCTAAAGCTTTTTGACCGATTAAATAATTAGTATTTCCAGTCTTACCACTTTAGCTCATCCACTTCTTCCAAGCGCATAAAATGTAGGATGATTTTACACGATCTTCAGCAGCTTGCATGATCTGAGCTGACTTAAGCTCTATCGTATTTGGACAGACATATGCCTATTTTCAAGTTGTTAATTATGGACGTAAGATGAGGAGATTTGATTTAAATAGCTAAAAAATGATCAGTTTTTACTTGGTCATAAATCAGTTTAGTTTGGTAAATATCTCTGCCTGCCCCCAATAATTCAGATATTATCTGTTTGCAATATGCATCGCTACAAAATCCTCCAAACATAGGCCAGTACTGCATTTAAGGTTAGGATTGAAAAGGGCATTCTGATGGTTTGATCNNCCCCCCTCGGTTATTGTAAAACTTAAAGCATCCAGAAAATTGGACACCTGAAGTGGTGACTGGGGTAGTGTTGATTCTGCGTGAACTTCCGTGAGTCGGTCTTTAAGCTTTCTTCTCCGATCAACAAAAAATATAATTAACTTTTGAAATAAGTGAAATATAAATGAAATCCATGTTTGTGAAAAGTCAGTGCCTAGAGTGCTTTCCATAAATGCGTTAAGAGCATAATGATGCTAATCTTTGTTTTTTCATGGAAAAAATCTTGGCATTTATTTATTCTAGCCCTGAAAACACTTAAACATAATCATCTACTTATTCCTCCAACCATATAATATCAACTGTGATCATCGTGAGAGTTTACTTCTCGAATATATGTTTTAAAATTGTGTAAGTTGTTTATTTTATTTAGTAATTAGCCAATTTCATAACGGATCATGGAGTATTGACTAGATAAACGGTAGTTTTTTTCTATTTTCCCTTGTGAGTTAGCTTATCTGTCTGTTTCTGTAAGTTGTTATTTCTCCACCCACAATACTTCATTTCTTTCTCTAGCGATAGTTCTTGCTGCTAATAAATTTATCAGTGGTCTACAATTCAACTCTTGGTTTGACAAAGCTTAAGTGCAATAGGCGCATAAAAATATGAATAAATGCTCTAGTTGTCGTGTTTATCACTTCTTATCTTCACCCTTAAATTGTTATTTCATCTTTAATTAGTATCTTAGTTTGTTCTACGATTTAAGGTAATTTTCTACTTTGGATTGCTCGTAATTCACTTTTTGGTCTGAAAGTCATTTACCCCTTTTCCAATGTAATTAGCTTTGCGGTAATAATTTTTGCGCATTTTCCTAATATCTGATGATGTCTACACAAAAGTGTGCAGGCTGAATGATATACAAAGTAGGACACTGAAATTCGTATTGAGTTGGGAACTCATAGGTCATGGGAGATGTTCGTCCGATAAACTTGGAATAAGATTAGAAGGATCTGACGCTTAGTAATTGTGTACTTAAAGTTTATTTACAGACTTTGGTGATTTCAAGGGCCAATGTTTTGTTTACTTGATTTAAAAGCTTCTTAGTACCTATTTTAATAAGAAGCCACTATTGCGATGACTTCGAATTTTGATTGGTCAAAATATGTACTTGGTTTCAACTTATTCACATAGCAGAATAACAGGAGAAATATGACATCTTTCTTGTTTTACTTATCCAAGTTGTCGTTTCTGAAGTTTTAAACATTTATCTATGCTCGTTCACTGAGAAACCCTGTGAAAATTTCTAAAGTCAGATTTTAGAAATTTAGACCTTAGAGGTTTGATTCGCCCAACACCCAGCCGACTAAATAATGGGGTAGGGCATAATCAGCACCGGCAAATTCTGGCTTCAAATTTAAATCTTGACCTCTCTTTGTTATTTAAATTTCACCTTATTGCTATGTTTTCTATTTTTTACTATCTTAAGGTAGTGAATTTCTTTTTTTCAACATTCTAATTATATTTAAATACATTTTTTTCAAGCATTTAGTTCTAATATATAGGGCCCACATTTTTATTTAACTTTGCACTTATGAAAATGCTTGTCAGCAGAAGTATTTTTTTCACTCTACCCGTATTACATACTAAAGATGATTTGTCCATATCGTCAGCTAGAGTGCAAAGTAATTTATCCTGTCCTATATAGGGAAGACATAAAGAAGCGGATGCGATAATTTTTCATTTCTGCTTTCTTATAAAAAATTCCTACTTGTTCTCTTAAATTTTGGACCGATTATGGATTATAAAATTGGGTTTTTGAAATATTTTAAACGTAGTCAGCAGGCGAATGAAACCACATTTCAAATTGGATACGGTTTAATTTGGCAAAGATTTACAGAGATAGGATTTTTTAGCCTTAAGCATCCAGTTTTGTCTCAGATAATTTTTAACTGAATGTGCACTACTTAATAAGAGTTGACTTATTAACTTCTGTTGTTCATCAAGTCTGCATGGCAAGAAAACGAGCGCATGTCCGAATATACTTGAGCATATTTATTCATTGACTGATGACTAATAATTCCTTTGTTTCTTATTTTTGGCTGATTGGTACACTCTGTGCGCAGACAAGTGCATCCATACTGACTAGTATGATTGTCGGTTTAACTACGCGCTTGGTGGCTAACCAAATGGTTTTATTGTAATCTCGGTTGCTATTATTGCAGTGTGATGAAACTACGATCCGCGTATCCAGTGTATTGCTTGACTACAGTTATCTCAAACCCGGAGAGAGTAGTGACTCCGAGATACTTAATTGTTTTAAAAAGACTTGTTATAGGAATAAAAACCTTTTTTCATATAACTGACTTAAAAGACCAATGATGTCGTTTGTCCAGAGTAATCTCAAAGAAGTCGGGAGTGCCGTGTGACTGCATATTGTGAAGAGCGATGGACTACTTGAGAACTATCTATAGCAATTTCTCACCCCAAGACAAACCGTATACTTCGTTGTCTTGGGCTATTTGTCGATCATCTAACAAATTCAAGCGATATTTTGGTAGTCTGGCCGGCGTCGGTAATCACTCTGAGACACCGACAACGAGACGTGACTGATGTCTACCAAAGAAATGTTTTGTATATAAATCTAACTTACTTATCAATAAATTGGGATGGCTTGCCTCTAACTCCGAACTGATCTGGCGACATGAATGGCTTGACTTATTTCTAATATTCAGTCGATATGAACTCAGTAAGCTTAACGTTATTACAGTTTTATTTACTTGCAATTCTAATTTCGTCTTGGTCAATCATGGTAGCATATAACTCCAGTGCTGCAAAATGGAGTTTACTGTATTCTCTAAATCGAAAATGTAATGGTAAAGTAAAATGTAATAGTTCTAATTAAGCCAAATGGAATATTTGATCAACCGATTAACTCTTTTCATTCTATGCCCTTATATATGCGCTATCTTATAGCACATTTATATATTTAAATCTCCTTAAACACCCTACGCCGCTGAATGAATCATTAATGCTGTAGATCGGGATTTTTAAATCTTGGTGGGTTTTAATAGGGTAATAAAATAACAGCTTCCGTTTTTGACGTGAGACTAATTTGCGCTCTAATATGATAGAAAAGTAGCTAATTAACTTTTTGGCACGTTAGATTCTTTGGTACAAAAATAGCTGAGGGATTTTTTAAAATTCCATTATTAAAAATTCACCCATGATAAATTTAGGAGGAATAAAATTTGATTTTCAATTAACCAAATATTAAATTAAATAGAGATATTTATGAATTTGGTCCTACAGTAAATAAATGAAATATATTAAGCGAAGGTATCATTATAAAACGTGCTGCTTTAATTAAACTATTCTAATTTTAATTAATTTAAAATTATTAAAATATTTAAGTTTTTGTACTTCATATAATTATTTTGTTATAGCCCACAACAAGGTAGAAATTTCTTTGTGGGAAAGCATCTGAAAACGTTTAAAAGTAAGCTCAATAAATAATAAAGGGGAGGAAATCGCAAATATACTGACAGTACAATCAAGGTATTGAAGATTTTTGCTCCACTTAATTTTTGGATTCCTGCTGTAAATAATGTAGACATTTTACTTTCCAAAATTCAACTTTTACGAATAGTCACGTGGATTAATCCACGATATCTAGTGTTTATTACCTGGCCGATTGTCGGTCTTCCACTTTCAGTCTTTCAAAGATTGAGGAAGTAAAATAGTCTTTTATAGTGTTAAGCAGTTTACAAGAGCTTAACAGGACACAACTGAGGAAGCCAAATTTGGTTCTTTTATTCATATTCGTAATCGTATTCTTCAACCTTATTTTCTACATTTTTCATTCATAACACAATGTCGTTAAGGTTTTACTTGATAGCAACTGTTGTGACAATAAAGAATGAATCAAAATTAAATTTAGTATTTGACTTTCAAATGCGTAATTAATAATTTATATTATAATAATTTTCCAGAATCATTTTAAGTATTGCATTGTTTCGGAATGTCATCTCATGAGGTCTTAACATTATCTATTTAAACAGTCGGAGTTCCAGAATATCCTGGCACTGCTATTTCTGAAAAGCTTTCACTTCTTTTCATGTTACAGGACAGTCCAATTATTAATATTTTTCTACATTAAAGCTGCCTTTAAGGATGCTTTGTATTAGCGGTAGACTTGCAAACTTTTTAAAAGTAACAGAATACTCACATTCTACTTGAAAGAAATAGGGTCAGCCACTGTTCTCTTACGGATGTTCTTTCTGTGTACCCAATGGCCATCACCTTACTCAAATTAATATAATTTAACTTTGATAAGAATCAGATATTGGCATATCTAAGTTCTGACATTTTGACAATATTAGCAAAAAATTATCCGAAAACTGCATAATGATTAGGACATAAATTTCATTAGATAGACGCAATTGCATTCTATTAATAATATGATCACGCCTGAGTAACTTTTCTATATTTGTTTTCTTTCCTTCGAATATGTGCACAGTCTTCAGTATAATGGAGACGGTGGGATCATTTAAGACATTTGGGTGGCGATCATTTAGGTGTAAATTGCCTTCCACTGGAACTCACGAACCGTATATACAACAAAATTGGCATTCTAATCAATGCCAAACTCAATTCCATTGGATGGTATTGTAAGTACAGTTATTTTCTCCGAAAGCATGGCAGTTGCGAAAGCATAGGCTAGGAATTAGTAAAATCGAATGATGCGGCCAAGGGATTTTACGCTTCTTTATGCGTTTGTTAATTCTATACCCAAGTCTATTTGTGGCAAAACCTCGGATACCAGAATTCACTAAACTAGTGAGAAGGAAGGGAGCAAAATAAACGAAGTTATCTTTAGACCATTTCCACTGACACTACCAGCAAATACGTTAAGCTTCCCACTGGATGTGAAGCCGATCGCCATTTATCACTAATGAACATATTGTTAGGAATTGTTATTATGGCTGTTCGAAGTATCCTTGTTTTGTTTGCCGCTAAACCAATCCAATAGGTATCTTTTTTATGAGTATACCCAGTAATAAATTTTCACTTAACAGTATAACTCCCAATTATATCTGTAAAATGAGTTAAATCAAATTGATTAATCGTCCGAGAAGTCTGAGAGTCTGAGAAGCACGACCAAAAGCTCAACTAAAGACCGAGACACGCCCTCAAACACCTCATGGGTATGAGTTACGCAAGCTCTTGATGAAAATGGAAAGTCCTTTCTCATTAAATTATCGAAGCGTTTTCCACATTTACGTTTAAAAGATTTAAATTACACAAAGATGATATTCATTTCTCTAATTTTTCAGTGTTTACAATCTGTTGCCTAGTGAAAAATATGTATGCACATCCTTTAATCTATGATAAAAACGCCCATTTTTTGACTGACATCAATCTACGAAAAAGTGCTATTCCACCATAAATTGTTGTTAAGAAAATACACTTAATGGTATAAGATTTCAGGTCAGTATGGACGATAGGATGTACCATCCATGAAGTGATGGACAATAGTCTGACCAGATGTAATGTTCAACCTTGAAGATAAGTTTCAATCTTAAGTTACTTAATAATTTTAAATATCCGTATAACAGATAAAAAGGTCACTTGCACCAGAGATGTGCGCACTGATAGATTAGTGGTTAACAGGCATGTCTGCAAAGTTAAACGTGAGTAGGGAAGTTAAACGTTAAGTTAAACGTTATTAGGGAAAAGGTAAACTATGTAGTGGAATACAAGTGTATGAGAATGAATGGGGGAAAAAGAGGTGGATGCATGAGTATACAAGAAATCCCTTGCATTTTGCATGTCGTTGGCCGCTTATTTGGGCTCCTCGATAGTATGGGTAAAATCTTAAATGTTAGTTGGCATTTCTCCCTTTCTTGAACACTAATGGAAAGTTGAACGTGATTGGATGGTTAAATAGTACAGCCATTCAGACTGGCTAGTGAGATCATATGCATAGACCGTTCTGGTTCATTGCATTCCACATAAGTCTCACTTGTAACTTTTTAGTGTTGTCGTAAAATAACCTGAGATTAATAATATTGTCAAGTTTGTATTTATTCATATTTTTCTCGAAGACTTATGGAAAAGCATATTTACTCGAGAGTATCATTATGTGTTTAAGTTCGTATTTAACTCAAATGCGCAACACAAAAAATTTAAAAACATGATCATCAGCTCCCTTAATTTTAACTGGAACTGAATCATATCGTAAATTAATTAGGAGATCTTATCTACAAAATTCGAATTTTGCATGCAAATGAAGCGTGAGTGATCAAAATAATCATTCCTTAGTTTTGTAAAGTTTTCCTCTTCAGCATTGTTATAATACTAGGAAATCTAGTACTGCCGCTATGATCTAGACTCCTACTAGATACAATTAAAGAAATCTGGAAGGGAAACAGAACTACAGATACTGTACTTTATAAATTCAACAAATAATATTCTGAGGAATAAAAGTCGCACTCATATTATTTAAGTTTGAAAGTCAAAACACTGCAAGACCGACAGTTTTGTTCAAATCAACTGTCCAAATGTCTGGATCAGCGCGCACCCGTATATTGATAAGGATGATAGGCAAGGAATCGTTTTTTCCGAGAAAAAACATTGACTCTATGGCTTTCAAGTTTCCTTTTTCTAGGTCTTGCCACCTTCTGACCTCAGAATAAATTCACAAGTACTCGTCCCTTATTATCAAAGAGAGCCAGGGGTGACTGCTAGACATCGGCATACATTTTCATCACTGAACGAATGACAACAAACAAATCCCCTAGATTTATTTTTTAACACTATATTGAGGCTAAGATGAAGTAAAATTAAAGTGTAATCAGAGAAACACCAAATTGTGTGCCGAGGTGACATTTTGGAATGGACATAATGCCTTTTCAATTGCTTTTTCCCATTTTGAAATTAATAACATTGATTTTACCACTTATATCAAACATTCCATTATCTTAATTTGCCCAACTTCAAACTCTCTATCGAATCAAAGTTTTCCGACAACTAAATTCAGTCAAACAGAGATTCATGAACGCTGTCAATCGTATCGACACTTCATCATTAATAAAAGAATGTCTTTGGTGCTGCTTATATTCATCGTCAAAATAGCTAATAGTGCTAAGCCATCAATAAAAACCGCCACATTGAAACGCTTTATCCGTATTTAAACTAAAGTTTTATTCAATCTACTTATTTCATTATTAGATTCTTGATAATAACCTTGGCTATTTGTTAATATTGTGCATCAGCATCAGTGGTTTATTATTTTCTCATTTCAAACTCAATTAGTTCTTCAAAAACCTTATTACATTATTACTTTGCTTCAGCGCACGGAAGATGCTTTTCGAAAAATTAAATTTTAAGAATATTTCTGGCAATTTGCAAATAAAACCTAATGAATATATGTATAATTTTATTCGTAGTCTTTTGGTAACTGCTCAATTGAATTATCCAAATTCTTTCAATGATATAACTACAACTATGTAGCGGATGCTACATCAATAAGTCTTTTTGCTACACCTAAGTAATTCTCCTAAGCAGTCCGAATAACCTCTAACAGAGTCCTCTATTATCAGTTCACTCCCAAATTAGCTAAGCTATGTCCGAAGTGGTAAGAACCAAAAAGATGCTGAGTGGAGAGGGTTTATTGATCACTTCCTTGTTCTCGTGAGTCAAGAGCTTATTCATTAAATACAAAACCACGCTAGGCTGCAGGGATCCTGATTGCTGATTGGTTGAAAAAGTCTCTGCACGCACGTCCGCGCTTGTCCTCTATGCGACCGGTTACATTCCACACTTCCCAGCACACGTGATTCAATCAGCCTTGTTAGCGTTGTGAACGCCACAACTACCATTAACTGATATTATTGTATTATTTCCTTCTCTGACCCTGCTTACCTAATTCATTATGTCTGTTAGTGAAAGGTCATCATTTTTTCTAGAATAAAAATAAATGAGAAAGAACTATCTGTATTTTAATGAATGATTGTGATGAATTGTATCGAGGAGAATCAAGGGAGTTTGGCTACATTCTTCAAAACTGTGTTGTAATTTAAGAAGATATTAATGTAAAATTTAATATTATAAAGTTAAAATAAGTTTTGGTTTATAAATAAATTTGTGAACGTATAGATTATGCGTTATTTGAAAATCTTCTTAGGGCTCAAGTAAATAAATTGACCTTCTGTCTATGACCTTGGCTTGATAAGAACTATTGATTTTATCCAGCACCTCCTGGTGAGAGTTGTTTTTCCATAAGTTTGAGTGTTTGATCTTCCTTGAGTCTTTTCGGGTTCTTCTGACGCGCATGGAGTAACGGTCGGGCCGATGATTGTGCTGGGTCTCCGATTTCCAAGGTGAAAGGAGATCACGCATGTCCAATTAAATCTTCATTGGATCCGTTTTCGGTTCAGAAGTTAAGGTTGTGTACCAGGAACGAAGATATTTTGCGATAGCGCACTCAGATTTGGACACCAACATGAGGCGTCACCCGGTACTTAAAGTGTAATAATCTCTATCACTGTCTTCTCCCCTTGTAATACGAGAGATTACCGTTTTGCATTGTTAAAAATTTGCTCAACCAGACCATTGGATTTTGGATGGAGCGTAAAAATGGAGATATTAAGACCACAACAAAAGTTTTCAAATTGAGCGGAAGAGAACCGGGGGACATTTCTTAGCAATGGTAACTTTTGGTAGGTCATGATCGGCGAATACCTGGTGGAGGTTGCTAATGACGGTACTGGCAATGGCAGACTTCATAGACATAATCTCAGGCTACCTTGAATACAAATCAACCAGGACTAGATAGGAGATGGGTCCAGACACTGGACTCAGATACTAGACTCAGACAGGCCCAGTAAGACTGAGATCAATGTCAGATTACGGAGTCTTAGTTTGAGAGAACCCTCCTGATGATAAGAAGGTTCAGCCTCGTCCGCATTTTGTGCAACCACATTTGACACTGTCCCATTTACAAAAAAACAAAGTTTAGCAAGGGCGATTTCCTTGGATTGCTTGCATTTATCATCGGCCAGTGTCGAGCACTTAGGACCGTAAACGGACGTGGGTCTAGCCCGAATGTGGTTACACTGACCAAGACCTCCTGAGAGCCTGATCATATTGGACTATGTATGTGTTATGTAGGAGGCAGAGTACAACAACCTTCTTTAAGCAGAATAATTGTTTTGTCTGGTGATCAAGCAAGCAGAGTTTCGCGGCCAATTGTTGCTTTGCACGGTAGGCTTAGAGACAAGTCGTTTTGGAATGACTTAGGCATTGAAGACTCCATAGTGCGTGACATTCGTTACTTTTAAACTACCTTTGACTGATGGATGCAACCTCATGTCATCGTTAGCCGCCTGGAATGGAGTTGCAGCAGGAACCAGGTGCAACTGAAGATGGAATAGAATTTTTAGAAGAATTTAGAGAAACAGTAGTAGTAAATGTTAAAAACACCAGGTGGCATTTAGACTCAATTTTTGGAGAAACATTTGGTAAATACTCAGCAATTCACTTTTGAAGAGAGACCGAAAATTTTTTGATTTCGACATTTTTTAAATCGTCGGAAATGGCAAATAATATGTTCCCGCCAAAGTTATGAAATGTGCAGTTTAGCACTTTTTAACAAACATGCAAACTTTATGAATAGTTAACAATAAATTAAATATTTAAATTGTTCTTGGGAAAAAGTTTTCATTTTAGTCCAACAATGGAATAACAACTGATACTTTTACTCACAAAATCAGCCAGTAAGGCTCTAATCCATTTTAAGAAGTCCACAATTATCACTCAAATTAAAAGCAAGACCCTGTGAGATCTTCGTAAAGCCAATTCTCTATACGATCTTTTCACACTAGAGTTTCTTATAAAACAGACTTAAACCTTTAATACATGCTATGAAAGACCTTCTTAGGGCCGCACTCGCATAGAGTGGTGTGAAGAGCTCTCTTTAACATTCAAACTTCTTTTAAGTCACCGGACATCAATTAGACCCAAAGATGTAAAACTGCAAATATTAAAAATTTAAATATATCAGGCTTTTATGCGAATTTATTACAGAAACTTCTCATCTATTAGCGAATAAAATAGGGCACAAAAACCGTTTTTAAGCTACTTTTGAATAACCGTATACAATGACTTATAATTCAAGAAATGAGTATTCACAGCTTCCGATTGAGGCGCCAGACCCACTTTAGTGAGGAAATTAGTTTATTCTGGTTGAAACGAATAAAGTTCAACTACTAGACACTTGTAGATATCATAGTGAATTTAATATGGCTTTGTCTACAATTAAATTAGTAATGAGAATAAAACTGTTATTTTTTTATTATATAATCACATTAAACTTTTAGTATCATAGTCGGTTTGAATGATTTCCAACCTTCACTTCGTCACTTCGATTGACATTCTGCCTCAGAGAATCCTAAAATTTCACATACAGACAGACTTGTTTATTATTTTGCTTCAGGATAATTTAGAGGTCATATAAAAGATATGTAATGGATAAAAATAAAATATTCGAAGATCACACCTCATGAGCACTAGATCACAAATAATACATTGTATCAGGTACAATTTTTGAGTAGACAAACTTGGGCATCTGACTCCGGGGAGAGCCAATCATACTCAGAATGCTGCAGTTAAGATCGATTTTATTATGTGGTCTTACAAAGGAGCCTGATTTACACATATTTTTAGCTCCTGATAATTCAAAAAATCAGATCTCAGAAATCCATCAACCATACCGTTTATTGCTGTTCATTGCAATATCCAGTAATATTAAATATAGAATGATATCGCCTTCTTGATCATTGAAATTTCCCGTCCTCGTGAATTCATTTTTAAATACTTGTAAAATGGGAAAACTAGCACACATCAACTTCTTACATTCTAGGAGAATTTCATAATAGAATCTTTCAAGGATTCTGTGATGACAGATTTACCGACTTAATCGAACCTCTTCCAGTTGTTCAGTGAAACATTCAGAAGACGATTTTCACCTCAGAACTGTGCTAATTTTACATTTTTTTGAAAATGATATGCTAATTAATGGTTGGTAAATTCAAACCCTACCTCCTTGACCATGCTGAAGGCAGGTCTAAGTAGAAAATTACTTTAACCGCACATTTTTCCAAACTTTATTTTATCCAGAATATTAGTTCAGTCAGCGGTGAAAATTTTAATTCTAATTCACTTAAAATCATTCTATAAATACGCAAGATAATCAATCATAAAAATCCACGCTATTTAAATAGTGAAGTATAGATTTATTTTGACTTTGTATCCGGCACGTCTCCAAAGTGCGCAAATATGTCAAACTTTGATAGTATACAATAGAAAGTTTTAATGAAAAACAACTCCATCAACAGATAAACTTAAACTGGGATATTAATTATTTCCACCCGTTCTAAATAATCAGCAGTTGCAACCAAGTCAACCTCAAAATGCGCAATTTGGCAATGGTGATAAATGCAGCGATCCTACGTAATGATTTTTCCTAACCGTTTCCCCCTTTATTTGATTTATTAATCAATTTAATTTATTAATATTTAATCACTCCCATCTACCTTTCGTTTTTTCCTTAAGACAGCTGAATATGTAATTTTTAAAATATATTTTATTATGTTTTCCTCTATAAACCGTAGAGTTTATTTAAAACATTGGAAGGCTCATTATTCTATGTTTCAACTGGCAGTTACTGTTTGCAGATCTTATTTATTGAAAAAATTCCAATTTTGAGGAATAAACATGATTAGTATATAAATTTAAAGGTCAATTTAATTCTCTCTGATAAGCAATCAAAAGTCCGAGCTTTCTAAATTTTTCCACTCCAAAACATTAATCTCAAGACATTTGCCTCTCTCTTAATTGCATTAGTTTTCTCGGTTAAGAAGGTAAAGTGGTGGGATTTATTATTTATACAAAATCTTATTGAGTGGAGATCTGCTTTGACGGTTCGACTGAAGCCGTCAGCAACAAGTATCGTAGGCCTAAGTACGTAATGCCGATAAATCAGTAATTAACCTAGAATACGAAAAACGAGATTGAAAATTGGTTAAATATATTAAGTCAATTAGAAAAGTCGTTAATGATGAGATAAACCACAGAAAAAAACAAATGGTAAAAAGTTAAAATAAACTAATAAATCGGGCCCCTGCAATACTTCAATAAATATAGATTATTAATTATTTTAAGATTGTTCATTAAAACCATTTCTTAATATGAAGAAAAATTAAATATTTTCGGGATTCCGAACAGAATTCATGAAATTTCGTGAAAAGAATTTGTTACTCGAGCTGATGCCCTTATGCACGTGTACTGATGACTACTCGTGCAGCTGGTCAGTTCAAATTTTTTTGCATAAAGGAAGGCAAAGAGAAGCCTTTGTTGCGTTACAAATCCTCCTTCTGAGCAGTTGTGACCATAGCATAGTCCAGTGGGCAGTCTAGATTTTAGTTGTGACTGCGTACCGCCGTAACTCGACGGCATGGCTTCATATTTTTTTCATTATCAAGCGCTTAAAACTCTGGTGTATATACAGCATCCAGATGCATGTAACTGTTGTCTGCTTTATCCAATTGTGCTCCATTTCACACACTACAATTCAAGCATTCTCGAGTATGTTCTGCATTTCAACCCGAATTTTATGTAGTTCTTTCGCGTTCGATTCAGCACTTTGAAACCCTCTTAGTTTAACACTCTTAGTTGTCTACTGGAGACAACTTTAATTACTTAACTTGCCATCGCAGTTCCATTTTTCAAAATTGCATATATTCAAACATCGAATGCTTAAAAATAGTCCAACTGGCATGAAATAATACCAGTTAGTTTATTTATTTATTTTAGTTATGGAAAGATGGAGTAAAATTGAGCAAACCGACTCTGGAAAAAAAAGCGTTTGATAGCAGTTGCGTGGCCAATGGAGGCTAATGCATTAGACTAGATTTTCTCTTCGTGTAAATTAATATGGGAGCGAATATTCCGTTAACTCTTTGCGGCATTTTAATTGCACCTTCATAGTGAATTACCCTTCTCACTTACGCTTTTTTAACCCTTAGTTAAACTAGAACACTTAATTAGTAACAAGTGAAATGAATTATTGTAGAATCGCCGGTGACAAAAGTCGGATTAGTAGGACTTACGGTTCGAACTAACCTCTCCATTATTAAAAGACAAGTTTAAGGTAACAGAGCGAGGTTAATACGTATGTTTAGCATATAGTAGATGCAAGAATTTCAGGTGCGTTTCCTGTCCGGCCGACAACTGGAGTAAGTGGTTTATTTCGAAATTGTTCAATGAGTCACTGCAAGTTTGCCTCTTCGGTTTTATAACATATCAAAGGCCATCACTCCACCAAATGGCAAATTCAGTGTCTTCTTCCTAGCCGCGCAACTGCCGATAAATCAGAATGGGTCATCAGTTAATTTTGCAAATGAGAGAGAGCACATTGGACATATATTTCTAATGAGCAACTTTTGGTAATGTCAAATATAATCATCGATTTAGTTATGTCAGCATTCGTGGAAGTATAATACCATACATACATTCATACATACTTTGAATATATTCGTATGAAGTTTACAACTAAAAACCTGCTATTTCTCCGATATGTGCACAAAAATTCAAGACTAAATCCCAATAGTAGCCTAGATGATGCCTTTAATTTTCAAATTGAATGACAACAAATAACACCATAGTACTCATAATATTTCAGTAAACTGTTTTCGATTAATAAAAAATTAAAAGGAATCATATTAAAGAGTACCTTTCAAGATTGCATTTGATTATTGAGCATATCAACTCCCATCTTTACTAAAGCTTAAGCGAACCACAAGACTTTAACATGCAAATCAGGAAAAAAAACATATTTTAACAAGGTGATATTTTATTTTCGTAAGCTTCTATCGAACAATAATATAATCTAGAGAAAAAGTCGGGCTATACTCTAGCGTAAATTCCTGACAAAACAAATTCAAGAGAAATTAAAACTGATATAGTAAAACGCAATGTTCAATAATAAAAATAAAATTCTATACAATTAGCATAAAATAACCATGGAGGAAACATCACCTCTCTTACCTGAAAGATCTTGGCTGCCATGTGGGATTTGAGGATGAAAGCGGGAGTGAATTAAAAGGGACGAGACGAGGGAATAATTACACGGGAAAGATTAGTCATCAGAAATATGGAAGGGAATAAAATCTGGCACAACTTTGGCATTTCGAAGAGAGCCTAGCTGTTCAGATTCTTTAGCAATATCTTCATTTTTAGTCACAGACTGTGGCACAGACTTGGATTTTTCAGTCTTACTTAAGTCCAATTCGCCACGCCAAATGTGCCGTTTCTTGCACTAAAGGAAAAATAGTGAAGGATTACAAAGAGAAAGAATTCAAACACGAAACATAATGAATGCCTGAACATACGCATGACCCCTTTTCGCATCGTCCTATTAGGAAATCCTGGCAAGCGGGTGTTCCATGAGGATATTTGATATGAAGGAAGTTACAGCCAGAACGCGAACAAGTGCCCTTAGTAAAGTATACACATTGTGGAATTCTACATGGATCCAAAACATGAGCAAGAGGACACCTCTGTTCACCAAGTAGGCATATATTTTGAAGGAATCTAAAAAACAGCGCAAAGAAGATTACGACCAATACTGAAAACGAACTTGGGACAAATCCGGAGATAATTAGAATCATGACGAAGAGGACAATTATCGGCACTTTCACAAGAACCCATTTTCACATAATCTGGACAAATTTGCCGCACAAATCGCCGATTCATAATAATGGCTCGTTTCACGGACAACCTAAAAGGAATGAAAGAGAACAAGGAAACACAAACCTATAGGGATGGACAGGAGTTATAACACATTTGCGAACAGATTTATGAAAGACGAATGGGTTTTCCGATGTTAACGCCTTTGAAGAAGACTTGGACTTAGATTTATTTGCAATCCAAGATTTGCTACGATACTTAAATATTGATTTACTTGAAGGAGCTACATAGGTAGTTCGTCTTATTGTACGAAAAGAAACTGTTCTAAACACATTACTACGGAAAGAATCTAAAAAAATGTTCTGTAAATTTTAATATTACTTGTTCCCCCACGAGACGGCCGATTCGGTAAAACCGGACGACCACTTGTGTATGTCATAGAAGAACCTCTATTACCTCTGTGATAACGGAATCGATTAGTCAAGACTAAATCATTAGATTTATAGCACATTACCCGCACTATCCAGGGAATTTGATCTTACGGCATTATTCCGGAAACGACATTGAAATGAATAACGTGGAGGATGGTAGGAACTTCTCCTGTGCCACCGGAAGGACATGACATCAAATCAAACAATTGAAGAAACGAAATTTATCGCCCGCGATAATTTTTACATAGTAAAACACATGTGGCTCGAAATGTTGTCTTCTGTTAGAGAAGCACTAATATCATAATTGGTCAAAACACAAAATTTATAAACAATAATTAAACCATAAATGCTTGGTGATAAAGCGATTATTTTTTGAAAATAGCATGAGTTAAATACTTGATCATCCTGCGTAATTATGAATAATGCCGACGAAAAAATTTAGATAATTTTTGCAGTGTCGTGCTTTTTAATAATTAAATTTTAAGTGAATTTTAGAGTGTAGTGTGAATCTTTAGAGTCTAAAACGGTCCGACCTTAGATAAAGGTTATATCGGAGACATTTTGTTTAAAGTTTCGACTGGAGGTACAAGTATTCATTGGGAGATTGTTGAATAAGAAGGAGAGCCTAGGTAAAAAGACAAAGTGGTGGTCATGTTACACAAGACACTAGCGGACGTGACAAGACGGTCTGCAGTAAGAGGCTAGTTCTACATGTGGCCATTGCCATTGGTCTATCAATTTATGGCTAGCTGGTGATTGGATGCTTTGAGTAGCGGAACCCTCTTATCGATCAATGTGATCGCCAACTTAGTCTAGTTTTGGTTTAGTGTGTGGCCTAAGGTCCTGCACCTTAAAATATCTTAATTAGTTATGACATTCAATTATTTTTAGTAATTTATATTTCCCTGAATAAAGAAGAGCACTTCAAATTTAGCTAAATAAAGATACCTCTAATTTAGCTAAGCAATTAATTGTTTACAAAGTAGATTACAAATGCTAAGTGGACTTCCATCTAGTTTAAGCCGATTTATTTGTTCAGAATACCAAATGAGCGATATGATAAGATGGGTCTGCGCAGCGTTGTTGGGAGACTTTTCCATTTAACTTTCAAACAGTGTAAGGAGACATTCAGGTTGATCGTTTATTTTATTTTACTGGGATATTTGTCATCATTTCACAAACTATATGTCTAAATTTTCACATCTGACTGACGTCTTACATAGAAACGTTTGTATATAATTTATATAATCAATAAATAAGGTGGCTTCTCCGCGATATTCGAAATGGTTCAGCGGCATGAGTGACTTGATTTATTTATTCCATCTGACCCCAGTCCATATTACTTTATTACATCAACGTAGCGTAGAAGCTATTCTACGGTAATGATAGAAAATCACACTTTCAAAATTGAGGATGCTAAAAGTTGTGAGTGTACAAAATAATACCGAAAAATCGTGATGAAAATTCGGGAGAATGAGTAGGGGATTGAGGGGAAGAAGGAAGAAGGTCGGAACACACGGAGAGATCATTTTGCGATTCAAGACTGTTTGTAAACGTGCAGGAGGATGGAAGAGATACGAAGAAGGTTGTCGAATTGCGCGTGCACAATGTACTATTAAAGAAAAAGTAGGTCTAAAATAACTTTTAGAAACCAAATAGGAGGGTAAAACTGTAATAGCACAATTTGTATATATAACTACAGGACAATTAGAACGGTTATAATTTAGAGCTTCTAAGTATGTCTCTGTGCATAAAATATCGCAAACTCTTTTCAGTGACAATTACAGCTTCGTTTCGCTGACTATACTTAGCGTTATAACTGAAATAAGAAAGATTCGATAAGTTAAATCTTAAGAGGTATCACATGAGCGAATTAATATCAGTTTAGGTGACTGTACAATAATGTAGTGTGGCTTAAATATCTGATGATGTAGCTTTTAAGATTCGCCTTCGGCAAAATTTACCTACTTTCTTCCCATAAAATCGATGCATGATCAAATTGAACAGATCCAAAATTTAAAACGCATTTGTGTGAGATTTAATAAATTATATAAAATGAATGCGAATCAGTTGTTTAAGTGATATTGAATACCAAACAGAATAGTAGGCTTGGTAGAGTAGTTCACAATTTGTTAGCGCAATAATGGCATTGCGGATAAGGATATAAACAGAAAACCCATTTATGAGCGTGTAAAAGTTGTATAAAGTGGAATTTTTCCCAATTTGAAATGTGCTAAAACTGTTATTTTAAACAAGGTATAAAAAAATTATTAAGTAGTAGTAAACTATAATAGCAATCAAGTAAATTCCACAGTGCATTGTCCTCATACAATCTTGTCTAAAATTTACGCTATATAAAGTTTTTTTAATTCTTTGGAAATGAAATATAATGATATTCTAAGTGCTTCATTCTTTTTATAAAATTGTTTCCTTATTTATACCATGTTTGAATCATCCTGTGAATGTGCGGCAAAGTTGGCACATATTTACATCGTCCAGATGGATGCCAGTGGGTTTGCTTGTACTTTGTTTAATACTAACCTCATTTTTACGTATTTTTAATAGCGAACTCAGAGACACCGCTTGCATTTAGTGCTTCTGCAGCACAAAACAATCACCGAATCGTAAGCTACTGCCGTACCTCTCTAGCCGCATTAGCTGGTGTGACAGCTGGCATTCTTGGTCTCACGGGCATCATTGGCTTCATATTCTACTTTGCATGCAGCATGTTCCTTTCCCTACTCTTCTTCCAAAAAACCGGCCGTGAATGGAAGAGATACTTCCTCAGCAAATATACTGTTTTCACTAGCCTTATTTTCGGAGAAACATTAACTTACATACTTTGTTGGACATTTATTTACGGAATGGTTCATGTGTATTAATACACCCTTTTGCCTACTCTTGAAATACGCATTTTTACAAAAAGTACCTGGAGGATACTGTAATTTTTTATATTTACATTAAAATGAAGGTCTATGAGGTTGCACAACCGGGGTCATGTTTTTCATTAGAGGAGAGAAAGTGTTGTGAAGATGGAGGTTTAGTTTCTTGTTGTCGCGGTAACTGAGGTCGTTTGGATTCCAAAGGATTAGGTCTTAGAGTCGAGCGCACATTAATCTGCGTTAGAGGTGCTTTCGGAGTTGTCTAAATAGAAAAGAAGATAGAAACTGGAGAACTGGAACGATTATTAATATAAACCACTAAGATTACATTAGCCAGACGGAGACGTTTCGCATCGCCCAAAGTGGGTGAATTCGAAGACTTCTTTAATGAGGCGTCCCTACTCATTGTTCGAGGAGCCTCTTGCCCAATTTTTAATTCCTGCGCCTTTGATTTATCATCAGATTTGTTCTCTTTATCTGGTCCAGGAATCATTTCAACAGGCGATAACTTATGACGGCGAATTGGAGTAAATTCAGCAGGTCGACGGATCGGAGTAATTTCGGGAACATGACGAGATGAAATCGACACCGGTTGTTCAGCTACGGAATTAAGAAATGTCAAATGATATGCGAAACTGATAAGCCTTCTATCCGGAAGGAAAGCTGGACTAGCTTGAAAATAACAAGTGATGATTTATTCTTGGAAAGGCGCTAGCTGCACCACTTATTCACATTCGATAAATTTTAAACTAAACTAAGGAAAAGATATAAACTTAATGAACTTGAGCTAACGAGTAAGTTAAACTTACTTGAAATCAAAGAAACAGACTCTCATTCGCCACATTAATAAAAAATCTCAGCTGAAAGTCGATGACGGTTTGCACTTAGGAATCAGATACCGGATTCAGAAGGTTATACCATGACACAATCATTCTACTTTTTTTGCGTTTCGATGACTCAATTATTAAAGTGGCGTCCATCTAGGTCTAAGTTTAAGTTCATTAATATCTACGAGTTTAGCTTGCGTAAAATAGAAAGTTATTTATTTTAAGATAAAAAAAGAGATTGATCGTAAAAAGGATATATTTTTTCGCTAGAAATAATAATAAAGAAGCAAGGGCAAATCTAACTGGCTTATACGATTTGCATTTATAAAGGTGGATGCGGAGCCGCTGCTCAATTTTTTAAAATTGATTAATTCCGATGTGCGCTTTCTTCCGCTATCAGACAAACTTAAGGTGATCAATGAAATGGAGATTAAGAAAATCTCATTCCGTGTGAATTTTCAATTTCGAAAACCAATATCAATCGCCTTTAAAGTCAAGCTCCATTCGGCGGAACTCTCGAATATCTCAACCAATCGCAACCGTAACTATATAAAGATATCCGATTTCAAATCTCCTAATTTCATTTTTCCTTTCCTTCTATCAATGCCGCATTTAAAGCCATACATTTCCCTGTTCAAATCTAATGCTTGATATGACCTTTTGATCAAACAGTCAAACGATATCCCAATCTGTGGCCGATTAGGAAGCTACTCAAAGAGGCCAACCAAAATAACTATACATACCTTTTGAGCTTGTATTACGATGAGAAGCTTGCGAGGAGGAGCCCGTTTGGTTCACAGTGTCACCCGAGTTCTTTGACTTGATAGAACTGTTGTATCTACTGTACCTTTCGGCAACCTGCTTGGCAAAGTTAGCTGCAGTTACTGGATCAAACAACTCATCAAAAGTCGCCCGATATCGTTCAACCTGGACCGCCTTTTCTGCTATTTCATCTTGAAGCTAAAAAGCGCACCAATGAAATACACAATAAACACACGTTCACATCGAAGTTGATCTAAGTGACTCAGAGCTCACCTTTTGAATAAGGCGATTCTTGCTTTCCAGCTCTTCACTAAGACGTGACTTTTCCGATTTATTTTCTTTCAATTCACTAGCTAACTGATCAATAAAAGTGCTGGTTGATTCCAGAGACTGGATCTTTGATTTCAGCTCTTTTTCCTATTTAAAATAGAACGAATGTGATAAACCGAAGATCAGAAAATTTGTGAAGTAGAGACTGTTAAGTCTATTACTTTAAGTTGAAGTAGATGATAGGGATTGACTTCTGGATTGAATAACTCAGAAACTGAATCGGATTCTCGCCATGACCGTAACCAAGGTAATGACTAAAAGACAGAGAGGCATTTTAAAAAAATTAGTGTAATAAAAATGAAGGACAAATAAACGAAAACGTACGGTAAGGAGACCTTCTATTCGGCGACTAAGAGAATGAGCAATTTGGAGACCGTTTGATGCAGTGTCTAAACAGTTGAGATCAGACGCGAGGTTGCGAATAAGGGCTAGAACGAAAGTCAGTTTCTTTATTACAAATTTCGAAATATTCTACTTTTACGCAAATGTGTTATAAATAACAAAAATAAGGACACCAATTCCATTCGTTAACAGATATAAGCATCAGCAACACTTACATCAAGCAGGCGATCTTCTCGTGGATGCCAACGGCTTCATAATTGACTGCGCTCCACGAATCCAAATATGAATATAATCTTAAAGCTTCATTTAGAAAATGTTTTGGCTGCCCAGTCACCTCTGTCCAGTCCCACTCACTTCACCCATTCTGCCGAATTGGTCCAAATAATAACGTAATCTCTTTTTATCGTTATGTCGATGCCATTTCTGATTGCTTAAAACCATAAGGTGGGGTAAAGAATCCGACCAATAAAGTTCCACTTACCCAATATACCAAGGAAGAATCGCACCAGAACAGTGAGATTAATAATTGTATGAGAATACTTATACAAAAGAAATCCTTCAGGGTTATAGAAAAGATCTTAATACTTGGAATACCACATATCTAGATGTTTCAAATCTTACAAAAGATTAGTACTTGTAAAACGCCACCTATCAGACTTTTACCAGCGGATAATTAACACCAATGCAAAGACTTGTGGAGAAGCGATGATGTTTCTTTCGATGATATTCGAAAGAAGCCAGTGACACACAAACAAGATGATCTATTTATTTGGTCAACAAAGAAGAGTCTAGCCTAAACTCTACACTGAAAAATTAAAGTTAAGACGTCTAACCAGTGGATATGAATGAAATGACTATTATCAATCAAAATCTTTTGATGAATTTGACGTAATCTACTTTTACAGTATTTGTGAAGACCCTTAGCCAACACAGACTTAAGTTGAACAATAAAACATTCAAAAATAAACCTAATATCTTAATATTAGAAATGATAAGTCCATGCATTATATATTCCCCCAATGATATAACACGAATTTTAGACAAAAGGAAGACAGCCTCAAATTTTTGATCAGAAACTTGTCTAATGATTAATATTGGGTAGTTGGTCATTAAAAACGTTTCGACCACAAGACTGCTAACCTTACAGATGTCGAACTTACTGCTGAATCTGTGACAATCATCGAGTTGAATAAAGAAATGAATTATGAAAAGGCATCTATAAGAATCTTACAAGCGATTTCGGAAGAGGCTGTTTCTAAGAATGTATAGCGTTTCTTTTCTTCCTGTAGTTGAGCTTTCACATATGCGACAGTCTTTTGGGAGACTTCAAGAGATTCTGCAAACGAAATTAAAAATATATTCATCAAAATATATCGCAACAAATTGGAAACAAACGAAATAAAACCTCGAGCTCTATCCAGATCATATTTTGCATTTCGAAGGTCAGTTTTCAGTGTGTCATCTTCATACTCCTTTTTGTCACAAATACTCTCCAAAGCTGCAAAAACGTCCGTTCTATTTAGATCAATTTTGTCCTGAGATCGGATAAGAGCATTCTCTTCGCATATCTTGACATATTCATTAACAATATAAGTGATACTCTCAATATTTAAGGCTCCCAAAAGTTTTCTTAGAGCCATTGTAAGTGTTTGACAAGTAAATACAAGGTCTTCAGAAGTCAGATTGTCGGATTTGAGAATACATAAAGTAGATTTAATTGCTGAATAATTGACTAGGCTTTCAGCTCTCCATAAGTCCAGTGCTTGATAATGCGCGAAGTGAGGGGTTTCACCAGACTCGGAGTCTTTAAGACTTGCAGCTTTCTTTAATAGAGGAGAAGCAGTATCGGAAATGGGAGCGGATTCAATGCTCGCCTTTGAGGGAGTACTTAGGAAAATCTTCTTAATTTTCTCCGCATCTTGACGAATGTCATTGAGCAGACGCATAGAAGACGGATCAAGATTTGACTGCATACCTTTCTAAAGTAAAATTAAGATAATGGAACACATTGCGGAAACTTGACAAGTATATATCATAATGCAAATTTGGGAATTAAATTCCACAAAACAACAATAACTACCTAGAAATAATTAAAGTACAACATAAATAATAAATATGATCCATCAAATAATAACAAAAAGACGTGAACCTCCGATAAACTCATCCTTCTCCGATTGACTTTTAAGGACGCTTCATACACAAGTTACGATTGCTGATATGTTAAAACGCAACCTCAATAAAAATCAATGAGTGTTAATATACCAACTAGCACACGTGCGAGTTAAGTAAGTAAGTATATGTTATTTATATGGATTTAGATTTTGTTTGTATAAGAAGTAACAAAAGACAGCTATCTTAATTACAGTAGCTTTGGAACTTTAAAAACAAACAAATCGCGCTTTATACAAGTCTTATAAAGTTATTAAGCCTGGTTTCCTTTATTAATTGTTGCTTTAAACAAGTATTTCTTGTTATATTCCTTGATTTTATACCTGTAAACGTACGTAAACTGATCGGAACAGCCAATGGATTGGTTGATTTCAATAGGCCTAACGTAAAATAAGTTGCAGCTTGATTTCAATACAGTAAGATATAATTGATCCAAATAAGATGACAGCAAATATTAATAAATTGAACCGATTTTACACTTCAAGTCAGGATTGTATAAATACGTCTCAATTCCCTAATTTAAACGCAAATATTATTTAATTCCAAGCGCCTGTCTCCTTATTTATATTTTTGGTTAACTGCCGGATCAGAATGATTATTGCTGATTCCTTTATCCTCAGAATCGATATATTATTATACCATTAATATGCCTTAAAGTGATATACCCTTGTATTTAAAAGGTCACTGAATATTGAATTATTTATTCAGTGTTGTTTTAAAAATGGTGCTCAATGATAAAAGATGCAAATATTGAGGCGAGAATTCACGTTTTATTTCTAAATTGATTAAGGTTTAAAGAAATTTTCATCGAGTAGACGATTGCGACAATGGTTATAGTCGAACGAATAGATTTCTCTCTCTGACATAGTAATTTCATTTACGAGACGTTTATATCATGAAGGTTTTTATCTACATCTTATTAAAGTATTCGCAAATGTCAATTAGCATATGAAAGTATAAAGTAAACCATTCGTATTGTAAATTCATTTAACTTGTACAAATTTAGCTATGCTTATAGATTAATTAAACAGCATGCATTCTTTTTTTAAATTTTCTGCAAAACCAGTAAAACCGCTCACGAGTTAAGTTCGTTAAGGTCATTTGCGTCAACGAGAAAGCTGTAGTTTTTGGGTAGAGCCTCGGTGAGTTGTATTTGCTAGTATATTTTAATAAAGTATGGTATTCTAGTCATTATCCTTCTAATCTTTAAATTGGTATTTAGGTTCAACACAATATCCTTCTTCATTCAGTAGATATGTTTAGTCGTTTATTGGGGTCCTCAGTCGGATGGACAGTTTTAAAATCATCTGAGAAATGTTTACACAATGATATACTTCCTCATCAATTCTTTCGAGTTGTTTCCTCATTTCCCATCATAAAAATTCCACACGCCCGATTTATAGGGGGGCGTAAAGATAAGGAGTCTAGTAGTCGCAGCGTTTTCGGCTCCCCTGAACCCTCGAGTAAACTAAAGTCATTTTCCTCCAAAGACGATCTAAAGGACTTACTCAAGGGCTACACTCCTATGGTTCAGCTTCAAATTGTTGAAGCCTACAGACGTGGTATTCTATCAGGTGGTGGAAGTGGAGCTCAGAAAAAAACGAGTGCACTTCACTCAGCCACAATGATCATTCTCAGAATAGTTTCCATTGGTCTCGGCGTTATTTTGATTCTGTTCTTGCTCAAATCTCCAGAACGTGGTATCAACGCATCTTTGTCCAAAATGTTTGACTCATCCATTGCGGAATTCGCGGATAACGTTGAAGTTAGATTCTCAGATGTCCAGGGTGTAAGTTTTCATGTTATTTAATCCGGATGCTTTTTTTATTGGTGAATCTTACCATTTACGTCTCTCCTTTTTCAGTGCGATGAAGTGAAAAAAGAGCTCGAGGATATTGTGGAGTTTCTGCGCAAACCGGATAAGTTTGTTAAATTGGGAGCCAAATTGCCCAGAGGAGTACTTCTTGTTGGACCCCCTGGTGTTGGAAAGACACTACTTGCTCGTGCGGTAGCTGGAGAGGCTCAAGTAAGCCCCCTGTATTGATTTTCTGGAAAAATGTCTTACGGAGTTTTAGTGAGCTAAATTAGGTTGTGGATTTTTATGGATCTCTGTTGGAAATTCATCCTTCAGTTATTTTATTTCATCTCACATGTTAGTAACGCCCGGTACTATATCTACGCTTTATATCATTTGTGACATTATGTCGTTGATATTACTTGGACAACTGGGTTTTAGTCTAAAATATGTAATACTCTTTAATTTTGCCTTTTACATAGTTGACTATTTGATTTTATTCTATACTTGAGATACTTCCATACCGACATCCATTTGTAGATTTTTATTAACCTGCGAAATTCATTTATCAAAACTCTGATTTCGCATTTTTTAAAATTGGAATTCTTATCAAACTATGATTTTGCCGTACATGTAATGGTTCAGTTGGTCAGTTACCTATTATCTTGCGCAGATATAAATCCGTCTGTAATTAATTCCTTAACCATTGGTAGGTTTTGCTTTAATTTAATGACTGTCGTGCCTAAGTTGGTTGCATTAGTGATTCGCGATATTTAAGTTTAGTGTGAAAGTACTGTTTAAATGGAGTGGGTGAGGGTGTAGCTTCTAGAATATCAGGTGGTGGAGATGATGTCTGTGGAGTTATGCGACTTAAAGCACACGTGATCTTAATAGGATAATTTGGGAAGATTAAGGTGGTGATCATCTTGATGATAAGATAATGTTAACAGAAGAAATCTGATTATTTCTACGTGTGGCATTAATAATTCCTGATGCCTGTCATACTAATCACCTAATACGTATCGCTAGTGTTTCAATACAGGTTATTTGACTTGAATCGATGATGCATAAAAATCTTTTTTACCATTTCTCACGGCATGAGTTGAAAAATAATGCACCTCGTGGTTGCAAAAATTATTGATTGTATAGTAGCAGAAGGTTTCTCAGATGTAAATTATAGCTATTGGTTTGTCTTTACTTTGAATTCAATTTTATTAACAGTAGATAGAATGGTTACTCATTCTCTTCTCATTAATCTGTAAATTTTCCGGGTTCAATAAGGAAATAATACTTGACCTGAGTGGAAGAATGAAAAATTCGCATTCTATCTTGTTGAATAGAATTAAACAATGCGGATTGCTATCCACACCACTGAACGCTCACGGATGAGAACTGATATTATAAACTCTGAATTTACAAACATCGTGCACCTTGAGCATTGCGCCATCGATGCACTGTTGATCCCTAATCAGTAATTTTTCCACAATGTTACTTTACGGTTGCAGTAGTAGCAGGTAAGCTAACGGGCATAACTCTTGGGCTCAGAGAACATTCCTTATCCAGGAGAGGAACAATAAGCATCTCAGAGGTGGTCTGTTGTCATTATTTCTTAATAAGTACTATGTGGTCGTAATTTAAGTTCCTCTTTTTGACGGTCTTGGCAGGGGGGAAGGTTAAAATTGTCGTGGAGTTGTCGGTGGCTTAATTTCCAACTAGAACTATTTGGGGAATCTAGTTGGTAAATCGTCATTTTCTGTCATTCATCTACGGGGTTTGGATAAATTTTAGCCATGACATATTTTCAGTGGTCACTTACATTTATATTACAGTGGTTTTATGTTAAATGTGTTTGTCGATTTACTGTGGGTGCTCTCAACATTCATAAACTGTTACTTTATTTTACTTTAAGGTACCCTTTCTCCATGTCACTGGAAGCAACTTTGAGGAGATGTTCGTAGGAATGGGTGCTTCTCGCGTTCGTCAGCTCTTCTCCGCAGCCAAAGAGCACGCCCCCTGTTTGATATTCATTGACGAAATCGATTCTGTCGGTCGTACACGAACCTCTTCACCTCTACATCCCTACTCTAATCAGACTATCAACCAGTTGCTTGCCGAGATGGATGGTTTCTCACCCTCCGAAGGCATTATCGTCCTTGGAGCAACCAATCAACGTGAAGATTTAGACAAAGCTCTCTTAAGACCTGGTCGTTTCGATTTCCAGGTCCATGTGTCACCTCCTACTTATGAGGTAATTTTTTGAATCATCAATCAACTCATTTGCTTATTTTATTTCTTTACTCAAATGAGTCTTGATTTTAAATTTAGGATTGATTAAAATGTAAGTGAACTTTGTGTGAGTGATTGCTAGTTATTAGAACCGGTGATCTCACCTTGTAAAATGTTTTCGTATCTTTACATATATGTGTATTTTTTGGAGTTTTGCTTGTTTCTCTATCTTCCATAGATTGTTCTATGAGAATTGATCATTTATATGATCAATCCTCAATTCAATTCCTTAATTATGCTTCTATTGTCTCAAGATGGAGTTTGATTTAGTTTCTGTCCCAGAAACTTTAGATTTTTTACTTTTAAAAATTCTTTTTACTTCTTTTATTTAGTAATATAGATTTTATGGTTGGTTTTTAATAATGAGATGATTGAAATATTTCGAAATATTTCTCTCAGAGAGGGAGATAGAAAGATATTAAAAAAATCTTTCTTAACAATCCTGAAAATTGCCTTCGGGTGATTAAAATTTCATCAGCATCATTTCAATTGAAACATCAGACTGTTTCTAAGGCTTGAATTACCATGGTTTTAATAGACAATGGCCGACCGAATAAGCAGAATATTTGAGACATGTTATGAGTCTTACATTTAGGGCAGGGCACAGAAGGCCAGATGCAAAATAGGTTTGCATATTAAACAAACCATCTTAAACGTTTAACGAAAAATCAAGTGTCTTCCCTAAATCGGAAGTTTGTTTAGCTATTTTTTAGTAGACAAGCATTTACCACCATTTAAAGTGCATTATTGACAGAGGAAAACCATCTTAGGTTCCTTCAGGTTACAAAATTACCATTAGGTATTTTGTAATGTAGATACGTTATTCTAAGGTGTTTTTTCAGCTTTTACCTTTAGTGGCATGGAAGTTAGTTTGAATTTTGAATGACATGACGTAAACTAATGCATTAAGTAAAATGGTAAGTAATTTGTTCAATCTAGATCTCAGAAAAAGTAAGAAAATTTTTATGTCTTGATTTTGTTACTGTTCGACCTCTCACTCCTCCCTCTCCCTCTTCACCTCTTATTGGATTATTCCATTGTTCTCTGTGTTTAGATGCTTTTTCACAGTTAAAAGTTTTGACTGTATGTAATCTCACTGTAAAACAATGCGGATAGTGACTGTACTATTTTGGTTTAAATTCATATCTTGGAAGATTTTCTCTATCATTATAAATCTTCAACGGTTATTGAATGGATTTTTAAACTTTAATCAATTTTATCAAGTTGACTCACTCCTTAATAAACCATTTTCTCCCTTTATGATAGGTTATTCAATGACAAAGGTCATACACATACTCTTACAAACGCTTTTCTTTGTAATAATGTTAGATCAGAGTGTTTTATTTTTCGATATTACACAATCTTGAACGATCATTCAAAAAATTTGGATTTAAATCGTTAATTTGGATCACTGGGATAAAATGAGGTGAATAATTTCTATTAAGTAGAGGGCATATAACCTATTTGTAACGTATTTGGAATTACGCACAATAATCTAGAAGGCAGACCACATTTAGCTATAATCTGGACAGTTGAAATGATTCATTTGGGCAAACAAGATGTTTTTTTCTGACGTTGAGACCATACTTTGGGGATCTGAATACTTTGACCTTCCTGGAATTTACTCTCTTCCTCCACTCAATGTTTTCTACCTATTGAGCTATATTCTTCTTCCCTGTTTAGGTAGTTTTCTCTGATAAGCTGGTACTTTTTTATTGATGATGATGGTAGATTTAGTTTTATGTCATCTTAACCTCTTAATATTCTTTGAATGGATTAATGGATGTTTAACCAATTTCGTTAATTTAAACTATGTTAACGAGCTTTTTCTCCTTTTGACTAGGGACGAGTGGCGCTGTTTAAGCTCTACCTTTCCAAGGTCTCAGCCGCCAGAGACGTGCAGATTGAGAAACTGGCGTTGAGTACAGTGGGTTACACTGGTGCAGAGATTCAGAATCTCGTCAATCAGGCAGCAATCTCTGCGGGTTTGAGGAATGATAAGGAAGTCTCTATGGCCCACCTCTGGGAGGCGCGTGACCGACTCCTCATGGGTCCGGCGCGACGTCGTCCCGTGGATGCCGAGAGCAACAAGATCGCCGCATATCATGAGGCTGGACATGCACTCATGTCGATTTACACGAAGGAAAGTGATCCTGTTCACAAGGTAGGTAAAAATATCTAGTGTTTTCATTTGCTCTTGTGAAAAGTCTATTTGCTTCTTCTATTGCTGGGCTATAGCTGACTCAGGTCCAGTGGGAGAGAAGCAGATGAGCTTTGACTTCGGTTACAATTTATACTTTTTGTTGAACTGATTTGGAGGAAAGGTATGGCAATTCTGTTAGTAATTGAATTCAGGGTATAATATAGCTGTATGTAATTGTTTTGGATCACGTCAGGATTGGCAATTGATTTGGCTGTCATGACATCGGAAGTGATGCGTTGCCTTCTTAACAAGATTTTATTTGGAGTATATGATCATATTTTGGTACCAGAATTGCAAAAACTACAGAGTCCCAGGCTCAACACTTATTGCGGGAAAATGTTCCTTTAGCTTTGTCTAAAAGCCGAAAGTATCGATTATAGGGAGCCATTCAAATAACTAAAGTTGCACAAGAGAGACTGGACAAGTATTTATGCGCCATCAAAGAGGATTATTTTTGAAAGCATTGATATTGTAAGATGAGTCAGCCTAGTGCAGTGTGCATCTCTTGCTTTTGTTTCTCAATTTTAGATCTTTGTGCCTTTAGCTTGGCCAGATTGCAGTGCCATCAAGTTGAAAGCAATATATGCAGTTTCGTTTGTTTTCAGCATTGGCTGCTAAAGTAGCGAACCTTGATATCAGACGCAGGTGGCTCATTTTGACCTTTCCGAGTTCATATTCATTCGCTAAATTAATGTAAATACTACCTTATATCTTCGTGGTTAAGCGATATCATATTATCATTGTCTGTAATTCATCTTTTGATTATCAAGTTATCAAGTATAAACTAATGGTTGAACTGAGTCTGGGTGGTTTGAGTTAGCTGCAATTCTTATTTTGAACCAAATAATAAGTCTTTAACTCCTAAGATGGGAGTGGTGTCATGTAACCCTCTTGAATTAGCTCACTTTCATGAGTATGCTTTCTTGATTTGTGAAATGTGTGAATGTGAACTTATGTAAGTAAATACATATCTTGGAAATTGAAATCTAGTGCACCAAATCGCCTTCATAGCTGGGCCTTGACTGAACGGAATACTTTTAATATCTTAAACTGCGTGGGTCTTTAAGATAAACAGGTTCCGATCGTCACTCTAACAATATATACTTGGTTTCATGAAGGTCTTTTAAATTCATTCTTGAATAATCTGTCCAAATCGTATTCTTGATGCAACCCTTTTGATCGAATGGACTAACTAGAAATAAACTACGACTAATGTTATCAGTCGGATATTGAAGGTGTGGTTATTTTATTAACTAAAAATTAAGAAGTAAGTGCGTGCCTGTTCATCGGCTTAGGGATAGTAATCTTAAGATGTTTTGCTGTATTTATCCCCGCGCTGGTATCTCCCACGTGTGACGCTGTTGCCTAAATTCGCTGTTTATTGATCCAGGCTGAAATCTATAAATACAAATTATCATTCCTACTTTCCTGTTTTAATTCGATAATTTAGCAAATCTAATGGGTCATCTGTTTGCCCAATTCTTATTGCCAAGGTTCACTAAAATATTGAAAACCTAAAATTTATATAATTTCACTTGGCATTTCTTGACTCCTTCTTTGTATAGATGCAAGAGAAAGGTTATCTCTATAAGTGCTCTTATAAAACTGGTTTTTTGTAGTAAAAGTGTTTAATATTTTTTGCTCAACAGCCCATTGTTTTTCCTTCCTTTAGGTTATTAATTTTCAGTTTCTATCAATATCTCTTTCTTCCAGGTAACAATCATTCCCCGTGGTGAGTCGGGTGGCCACACGAGTTTCGTTCAAGATAAAGATCGGGACTACGTAACTCGCACTCAACTACTTGCTAAGTTGGATGTGTCGATGGGAGGTCGAGTGGGTGAAGAGCTGTGCTTAGGAGAGGAGCGAGTCACCACTGGTGCCAGTGGCGATTTCAGTGTGAGTTACATCCATCATCATCTCTCCTTTTATTTGATTGAATTTGTTAATTCAGGCCTTTTACTGTTTGGACTACAAAGTTTTAAGTAAAGCAAACTGATTTCAATCTACTCCGATCAACTTAAATCAATCCAAGTCCGTATTGAAGCACAGTATTCACCGTAGAGGGCTTCTGTTCGGAACAACATGACTTTGTTGTGTGTATGAGTTAACTGAGGTGATTTATCTATCAAAAAGTGGGAGTATAATTATTTATAATCCGGAATTAACAAATGGAAAATAGGGCGGACGTGAGAATGAGTAAGCTTGGCATGAATGAATAGTCTAATTGCATAGTAAGGTTCTATAAATATCCTCAGACATTTAAATGCTCTCGAACGTTCCAAGTGCCAAAGACCAGCAGACTATGAAATTGAAAAACAAGTTGTTCGAGAGTATATTTGGTAATGGATCATTACTGAAATGCATGCTCAGGTCAATGCAGACTTTCATGCGAAACTCAGGTGCACGAGTTCTATAATTGAGTCCCCAATGATTCAAGAAGTTGCGGACTAATGCTTATGTGTAATTTAAAGTTTTATAGTTAAGGAAAAGTCAAATATCCTAATTCTAAAATTCTTGAAACCTAGACTTGATTGACACCTCGAACAAATGGAAAGCATATGCCTTCATTCATCAACTTGTCTAGAAAATATTCTCTTAATTATGTATACGGAATCCTCACGAATTGCCTTAAATTTTTTACATGATATTACTATCATCCATAATACTACAGAAATATAACCAATTTTTAATAGTGGAAAACAATTGAAATCGATTAATATTCTAAAATATGCTAAAAAGGAGGGGACGAAGAAAATTCTAGAGCAATATTACAATATCAAACTGTTTTACTTCATTTGATTTTTGGATCCAAATTTTATAATGTTTACTAAATGGTATCTCACGTTCCAAAATTCAGATTTCGTGATTCATTTCCTAGATTGTACCAAGTTTCTGTTTGCGGTGCCTAGTGCTTATCGACTGGTTGTTGGTCGGTCTTGCGGCTTCAGTTCTTTTTTTAAGATTGTTAAGAAGGCAAAATAATCTAACAAGATAATCAGCAGCTTAGAATCTTAACACATGGGCTGAAAAGTCCCGGGCCTACCACATAGATGGCGCTAGTTTTATTGCAGTCACCTTTTTTCAGTTAATACTAACCTTCAAAAGACAGCTGTTAAAATTTCATGATATTCTGTTCATTAGTTTGTGAGTTATTGTGCTAAGAGTGACACCACTTTTGTTATTTTCAAAACAATGGATCAAAAATAATTTCGTGTTTTAATTTTACACTGCTTCTTGATGGGAAAAAATACCGTTCAAG
>CAADRB010000030.1:952914-1025605 GCA_900708905.1 Hymenolepis diminuta
AACAAAAAAAACTGTGTTTTCTTTGTTAGGCCCGGGACTTTTCAGCCCATGTGTAAGCATAGCAGAAATGAGATAGTTCCAAATTTTAAGTTAGTTGACCTCGTTCATTCATGATGCAATTGGCGCCTCCTACGGCTAACTAGGATATCTACAGTATTAGGATGGTTAAAGTAGCTTAATTATCAGCCCCAATATACCCAAAGTTGAAAAAGACGGACAATTTGTTGGACGTTTGATTACCACTGAATATTCAGCTTATGCGGCTCTGTTAACTTAAGATTTTAAACTAACTCATTTCTTCTTGTTAAAACTAAAAGCTGCTAAAAAACCATGTGAGATTATTTTGACTTCTCAACTCTTGGAAGAAATAATGATTTGAGTTGACAGAACCCACCCTTCTTGGTAAAAGAAATGGTCGATAAGTACTGCATTTGGTAGACAAGCATTTGCTCCATTGGAGAGGACGAATCGTGAAATTTGAATTTTGAGACGTGAACTGTCCATTTACTAAAAATCAAATGAGGTAGGACTCTTTGTTACCTCAATTGTACCATTTTGATCTCCTCCCCCTTACCGTGTTAGACTTACTATCATTCTATGCCAGTTGCTTCCACAATTAGTGTTAGTATGGGTAGTAACAATAGTACTACCGATTATTAATAAACAACTGAGATTGAAGTCGGCCATTGAGCCCGCTATGTTTGACCTAGTAGATTTGATACACAATTGGATTTGCTTGTCGATTAGAGGACGCCATCAATTTAATGAACTGGATGATTTCTGATATTTCGGTATTAGATATGTGTAATCAAATATTTTCTTTTAAATTTTCCATTTCAAGTTAGCTGCACTTCGTCCTGTCACTTACTGACCAATCATAATTTTTTGAAGTTCAAATATGTGGATTACTTTTGGCCTTTAATGGGTCTATATTAAATTATCCTCACTGAAAATGAGATAAAAGACCAAAGAATGATTTATTAAATCCCTTAAACTGAAACAGTCCAAGAAAGAAAACATTGACTTACTACTACTTATAAAGTATGGTAGGTACAATTCTGACCATTAATTAGTTCATATGATCAACAAAAAGGATCAGTTAATGTCTGTATCACAAGTACAACTTGGACATAAATATGCGTAGCTTTAAGCATCGCAATTACAAGATAGGGAGAAAAGTACAATATGTCATTCTTGACTTTAAGTTGTAATTTTGTGCTTCTTCGTTCTTAACGTGAGAGGCTCATTTCTATTGGAAAATGGTTTTCATGACAATTTGGAAAAATTGCACTGATTTCCGTGAATGGAGACTTGAATTCTCTTGTTTCTTCATGGTCACATATTTAACGATCTACGTCTAAGTTGTCCGATGCCAGAAGAAAGCTAGCATTTGAAATTACGCTTGTTTAAAGAATGGGTGGTTGCGTCGATCTCATCTCCATTTTAGTAAGGGTTTGATCGGTATAAACTAATATTTTCGGCTTTGAAACCAAATAAGACCTTTTAACTAACGATATATTTTCCTTTATTTTAATCAGCAAGCAACCGCTCTGGCGAGGCACTTTGTCTGCAGTTATGGAATGTCCAAAAGATTGGGGCCGCGTGTCTATAGACCCGACAGAGACGGAGAGCTAAGTCAAGCAACACGCGATCTCATAGACAAGGAAGTCGACGAAATTCTCAATAATTCTCTCACCCGTGCCCGTGAGACCCTTACAAAACATCGCAAGGAACTCCAACTCTTGGCAGAGGCCTTACTCTTCTATGAGACTCTGAGTTTGGATCAGATCAAAGAGCTCCTTGATGGGAAGATGACGATACCCAAAGGGCCCCGTCCTGTTGGCCAAGAACCCCAAATTCCATTATCGCCTGCCACTGATTCTTCCACACCCGGTCTGACGAAACCACAGCCTGCAGCTTGTGAACATTGCGGTGATTTGTGGTAAAGAAGACTCAGTAGATGAATGTACAAAGAACCATTTGTAATCGTGTGTAGTATTGTTATCATGAAACTTATGTGGATTGTGCTATAACAAAAAGATTCTGTTTCTTTTACACTTGGTGGTTTTGGATTTGCACGCTGGGAAGATTAGCGGCTTAAGAGTCTCCAATACAACCACATAGACAAACGACGCTATTATCCTTTTGTCTCATATTAAAATCATGTAAGCCGTTGAAATAGTTTGAGTAAATATTCAAACGAATCAATCGGTCAACATGCATCTACACGGAGATCTGGGTGAAAAATTAAATTTAAATTGCCGATTAAGTAGAGTGTATAATCCAAGCGAAAAAATCTATTTAGAGTATGTTATATTTAGAACATTAATAGAGAGAGTTCGTTCAAAGGTACAATTTTTATGCGGTTATATGGCTTTCAATAAAGTATTCATGTAGTGGAGGTCGAATTGAGGATGCCCTCCTTGAAAATGGGTTTCTACATTGCTGAAATTGAAGTTGAAGCTTCTTCTTGAGGAGTACTGTATCCGGATAAAGGTACTTATTGAAGGTGAATAGACATATTTGCATTAGATGTTTTTTTCCTTTGGTTTGCGTTTTAATCAGCATTTCACAAATCGGTTTAAATTCCACTGAGAGCACGAGGAAGCAGACATCCGACAAGAGTTATGATGGTTCCACCCTCATTTTAAAATTACAAAACCTATTTTACTCTCTTATTACGCACCAATTCTTTTACTTTATCAGAGTTTGATCGCTTCCCCACGATGAATAATGTATTTCGACCCTGACTTGAGTTATAGAATCCTAACATTTTCCTTCTTGAGAGGCTTCTAAATTATTTGTAAATTTTATTTATACTCGATTAATTAGGTTGGCGGGATTAGTTGGGTGTATTTCAATACTCTAACTTAGCTTAACCAGGAATCAAATTATATATATATTTTTTTAAAACGAGCATAGATACCTTTTTGTTTTAACGAAGGCAACCTTGACTTCAGTGCTGACAGCAGTAAACGTACTCTCGAAGCTAATTTATCTGTCACTTCTAGAATGTCATGAACACTAGATAATTCCACCTCTATACGCTCCTCTGATTTAATTCTTACATGAACTGAGGTACAGAGTACTAAAACGAGGAGAAGCTAAGCTGATTTAATTTATTTTTTGCCAGTTGCTTTTCTTAACTTACACACAGTTCAGCAATTCCGGAGGTGGGTATGGCGTCACCATCCAATCTTTTAAACTTGACCAATTTCTTCTATCATCAGGCGAATTTGAACTCGTTTTTGAAATCCAGGATTGTGAAAGCACAAATGGATATAGATCTTCCCTCTTGATGGCCAATATTCACTGTTAAAACCATGACGTCACCTTCAACTGTGAAATATTTCAAAACACGAAGTTATACTAAATACAAATTTTTAGATTTAAAGAAATAACTTAGCATCTGAATTTCTGTCAATAGACATAAGGCATCCACTTTTGATGGGTGGACTTTAAAAGTACATACCCTTTCTTGAAAATAAATAAAGCAAATTGAGGTAGAAGCATCAGCCAATAATAATAATAATAATATTCTACGTCACCTACTATTTTATAACTATAAATGGAAAGATAATTTACCAAGTTTACAAAATAATCAAATAGCAACTATAGAAATTTCATAAAAAAATAGAAAGTGTTAATATGAGAAAGGGAAAAGGGTAAGGAAGAAGACGCCGAGTTTGTTGAAGAAATCAAGCTTGGAATACAGCTAGGAGTTTTTCTTGATGATTTCGTGGGTAGCTCTGTCCGAGTTTGACTTGAGCAGCTAGAAGAGCAGCACCGGTTGCTGCCAAAGATGTGAGTAGCATCAAATGAAGTGAAGAGACAATCTTCTTCTTGCGTATGTCTGGAACTACTCGATCGGCGAAACCTGCAACTTACAAATGACGTCAATTCATTATTTAAATTGGTATTCAGGTGATCAGTTTCTGGCATTGTGATTAGCTCTCTGTGAGACACGACCAGATGAATATGATTGATCTCCCCTCTCTATCTAAAAAGTTGTAATTAAGACGTGATCTGATCAGGACGTGTTTTCCCTGGGATCTTTTGGGCTTTTTGCATGTATTTCCCACCATGTTACATTTTTATTGACTGCAAATGTGAAGATCTTTGAAAAGTGAGAGAGGCTGCCATTCATTTTTCATAAAGAAAAGTTTGAGTAGAAGTATGGAATTTAACTACTTTATTAAGTATTGTAGGTTATTCTGTTAATTTGGGTTAGCGATAATTAGTTCGAAAAACACTAAAACGAAAAGTCTTGAGCAAAGTCTGTATAAACCAGTAAAAATAAGAAATCGAGGTGGAAAAACCGTCGAAGCTTCAGTTTTCGGAAGTTGTATGCTCTCGATTCAATCTAAATCTTACGGCGACTGCAATGGTAAATACTTAAAGTTTTAAGAATGACATAAATATACCCTTGTACAGAGCAAATAGCTTAATCAAAACACATTCATGAATGACGTCTCTATTGTTTACAGATAAGAGGCGTTTTTAAAGTAGACTCCGTATTACGTACATGGGCATCGTGAATATTTTTATCGGTTGCTTCTTTCATTTCGTTACTTACAGTTTAGAAATATGTCTTCAGAAAAACCTTAAAGAAAAAAATACACCCGTCTTAGAATCTGTTCGGTAATTAAAGGAATGAGACGTACAGTACGGAATAAGACAAAGTGGTTAGAATACTCTCAAACGTGTAATTTCAAATTCAGGAAGTGAAAAAGTGCATTACGTTGTTGTGAGAAAATCAATAAATTTAGTTGACATGTACAGACTTGGCCACACTTATGACGATAATGACTTGTTCATTTTATAAATGCGAGACGAGCCAATACATTATGAAAAATATATAACTTTAATTGTACCAAGTCAAGAGCTCTTGTTTAAGAACATAAAGCTCTACACTTTCCTTCAAGCGCTCAATAATTTAGCAAAGAATGAGGACCAACCTTTAGCTCTGAATTAGATTTCGACATATATTTTAGAAACGATATGAGCTTAATTAAAAAGTTTCGTTTTTTGCAGTCGATACCTTTCGAAGGTCCTACAGTCCATAAAACGAGGGACACGATTCATTCCGCTGCTATAAACCGTGTATGGATTCAATACAAAATGTGAGAATGATATGCATTTCTAAAAATTTAATCTGTGGGACATAAAGTTGTGTTATTCAAAGCTCCCATTTTGACTAAAATAGACAATATTAATAGTAAAATTATCCTAGTTTAATTGGAAATTTCCTGGCTATGCATTTAAACCGATATTTTATCCACATTTACAAGCGTTTAAACTCTTTACACTGAGTTATCTCACAAAAAAGTTGTTTTCCTTAAGCAAAACACATACAATGCTAAGATTTCAATCTGAATATTATAACTAACCTTGCTCAAGGAGATCCCAACTATTGAATACTCCACCTCTGCATACTACGCTAACACCTTCAGGCCTCATACGCCATTCCTGAAATAGTGAAAAATCTGAGAATACTAAAATTACATTTATATATTTAAAAATACCCAAATGTAACTAGAAACAATGACCAATCAAATGGGCAAATCTTTCAAGAGATTTGCATTGACATTTTGTAATCTGACAATTTATACTTTAAATGTGATTTCCCTAAAATGATAAATGTTAATTCTTTAGTTGTTTAACATTATCAAATCTTTACTCTTGCTCAACACACCAAACTAAATTGAATAAAACCGACTGGCCTAGTCTAGAACGGTTCTCTGATGGAAATCTGGGTGAATAAAATCGTGCTTACCTTCTCTTCTATTGTTTTGGGAATAGTGAAAATTGTCGTAAGTGGAGGATTTAACCATCTTTATTTGTCATTTAATTGAGATTTGCTCTTTACATATAGGAAAAGCAAGGTTTTTGTCTTGTAACGTTGTGTTCACTTCCTTGGACCTCAATTATCCCAGCAGATGAAGATTTAACGGTCGGAAATCACTTCTGAATTAATTCACAAACCTTATTTGCAGATAATGGAAAAATCCTTTAGTCATTCTCCGAGTGAGAAGTTTCCCACTTGTAAATATTAATTGAAATTCAATTATGACACATTTTAAAAAATGAGAATATATATCAGTTAATCATTTAATTGACTAAATAAGAAGGCAACTTCAAGCATATTTCAAGTTCTGTAAAATATGACGAAGCAATATATATTTGAACTTACGGGATCAGCTTTTCGGAGGACAGCCATTACATGTGCTCCCAAGAGGAAACCAGCTTTGTAGAAAAGATGTTGAGACAGAGAATCTCCGGTTCGGGCCACTATACAATGAAAACAGAAATTATACCAGACTTAGCGACGAATTCCAGACACTCAGAGGATAAAACCTACGTTCAGCAAGCTTCTTGCAAAGTCCAGCATAATAGCCCTTATCAAAATTATGATAATGGGGTGTCAAAATATCTGCATTCTTTTTCAAACCGAAGTAGTCGAAGATAACCCTCTTGATAGCAGAGGTGTCATAGGAGGTCATTTCGAGCCCTTCATCATTGTCCAAATAAGTTTTTATTGCTCGGTGCGCAATCCAGAATGCTGAAGATTCAAAGGGACAAGAAATGAGAATCCGATATAAATACTAAAAAAACTATTAGCATAAGATGTGTTGCCCATAACTGTCCTATATTGCGGACTGTTACTGGAAGAGGTCGGCGTTTAATGATCAATATTACCCTTATGGTACCTTTGTTATGTGTTAATTCAAACTGATTCCTCGGTCTATTTTGTTACCTTGAGTAATTAGTGACCGCACAAGAAGTTTTGTTTCCCTCCCAAAAGATTAAACGCTTAAAGCGAATTCACGTTTCATAACTAATACGAATCAATTCCTTTCTGACTTCCTAGCAATCTTGCTACTGTTAATACCACTGCTATTGGGCCAACTGGAGTAGTGAGCAAAGTTTATAGAACCTAAACTTACCGGAACCTTCATCTCCAAGCATATATCCATGGCCTCCAACACCATCAGATGAAAGATCCTCACGAATAAGTTTGCAATTTGAACCCGTTCCGGAAATAAGAACAATACCACCTTGTTGAAATCAGAACAGAGCAGAAGGATTTGTTAAACATATATTGGAAGCTTAATAAGCAAATGAGCAGAAACAAATTAACCCTTATCTGTTGCCGTAAAAATGGTTCCATGACAGTCATTACAGACGTAAATGTACTTTGCAATTTCGGGTCTAACTCGACGAATTTCATTCTCAAAATCACGAGCATTTTCAGTTGAATCAATACCACTTAGAGCGAGACCCTAAAAGTATGGAAAGCATGCAAGTATTAGACAACATCGGCTGCACGCCAATTTAGTAATCGTGAAAATACTTAAGAATTTAACACATTCGAGAATAGATAAATGTTTACCATTGCCGTAAATGTAGTATTTAACGGCAAATTCGCTTTTTTCAATGCCTCTTCCACTAATGCGATGACTCGAGAAACAGCCTTCGTAAGTCCTATTATCTAAAAATGATAAATTAGTTATTAATATTATGACGACCACCTACTTTATTAAAACACCTAAATCCTTACCCATTGGTTTAAGTGAGGACCTCTTACTATAGAACATTCTTCTGCGTCATGAGATAGGATAACTAATTCCGACGCGGATGCGCCTCTAAAATATAAAACACAGAATCAATACGAAATCCAATGACAAACACAAGAAGTAGGACGGTAAATTTGTGCTTTCAAATTGATAAAAAGAATAAGTATCTGAAAGTCTAAAATACAAATAATGACAATACTCACCCTTCTATACCACACAGGTAACCTCTCATACGCCTTTAATTATGGCACAAATGGAAAAATGACCATGCCAATATGAATTGAATTTCCTTAAATAAACATTCCAGACTGAACATTTGCGCGATTTGTTATTATTTTATCCAACTGAGATAAAAAATTTGTTTGAATTTTAAGTCGTATTTCATTTTAGATAGTAATATCTTAAAAAATATTCAAATAATTATATTTTTATTTGTTAATTGCATGCCACTTAGGATAAAAATCAGAACGTCATCCAGTGTGTACCAGAAGGAAATTTTAAAAATATCCTCTAATGTAAGTATTAACAGATGCCTAGTTCAGGTACACAGAAATCAGTGAAGAATTTTATAAAAAATCGTGATTCACAACAATAGATCGCCACTAAGTGAATATAATAGAGCATTGAGGCTGGAAACGGATTATATGAGCCCAATACTACATCAGCATCAAATATTCTCTTTAAGAAATTATGTGAGCGAAAATACTCGGACCATATTAACAGATAGGTTTCTTATTTTTCGTTTATTGTTCTTGTTTTTTCCTTTTTCATATCAACCTCAAAGCCCTTGATCGATCGTATAGTTTATTTTAAAAAATTAAGGTAGGGAAAAAGGAATTGCGATTTTTTATCTGCACGGTACAATCTGAATCCGGGTTGAAGTGAACTATTACACTAATGAAGATATCACCCGTTTTTTTCGTGGAGGACAAAGCCTCATTAAATTTCCCTCATATTAGAAATATTTCATTCAGATCAGTAGAAAAATTTTCATTCAGAATGCACCATAATGAATAAAGTCGATATACACTAACGCAATAGATTTTGATCAAGTAGGAATTTCGAATTCTGAAACAGCAATTTTGGATGGTACTAAATAAGTAATAGAGAAGTTTAATTAAATCATAATACATTTACCTAGTCCATTGTAAAAAAAACGTCTCATCATCAAAGGAATTTGGTGTAAGGATATATAGGTTACAAAAATACATTTACTTGAGTAAGTGGAAAAATACATTTCGGGGGTTTCAATCTTAAAACCAGGATTTTGCTTAGTCCTAGTCGTGTTAGGGCCTATTTGTTTATTTAATTAAATAACGTTGATCGGAGGCGGAGAGATGGAACAGGTGAAGTATCTCTTTTCTCTTAATCAGTTCGGAGGTTGCTGGAAATGATATTTCAGTTTATTGATATAAATATTCATTGTATGTTAAACAATATATCATTTTAGGTCGGTCATGTTCAGTCGTCGATAGCTCTGCATAATGACAAGCAGCTCCGCGAATTTCTGTATGTATACCAGATGCTTTTGTCAGCGTCTCATTTTTTTGATCGCTAGATGTTGACTGAAATAAACTATTTTAAACCTAATTTCATTTATTTTACAATCGAGAATTTGTGAAAGGAAGTTGCATCTGATTTGATCAAACCAAAAACGTAGGGTAGGTTGTAGAGCTACAGAGTAGTTTACCGATGTAGATCAGCCGGATACTTTCACTTAATGTATATGGAACTGGAGGATTCCGGCAGACCTCATTCAAGCTCACCCACCATACCACTAAACAAATTGAACAAAGTACTGTCTGCGGAAACTTTTACTCTAAAAAATTAATATGTATTTATTTGATTCTATCCGTTACGATTGCATATCTTTCCCACTACAATATCACTATAGACAGATCTTACATAACAGTAGTAATAAATGTGAAATTAAAAAAATTTAAAAGTAGTAAATAGATTAAGAAATAAGTGACCTTAAAAGGTTAATCATTTATTATAAATAAAGTATCAATCACAGTTCAGTCCTCTGTTAAAACTATTCACTTTTATTAAATTTTAACCTAGGGTCAGATTGGCTTCTATTTTAATGAGCGTTCCCGCATCATTCCAATTGTATTCGAGAATGTCTAACGTGCGTTCTGTGTGCGGGTTTTTTCTTCTCGGTAAGTTTAATACATTTTAAAAGTATCACATTTTGCTAATAGGATGATTTTACATTGAGGTATATTCAAACTATTAAGTAATAATTTTTCATTATATATGTGAAACTGTTAGGTATATTTATAAAATTTGTCAATCTCTGAAAAATCTTTGCTCTAGAAATTGAGGTAGAAAGCAAATTACGTAAAGGCTTAAAATTATTACCGGTTTTACAAAATTCTCATATTAATTATGTTTACTTGCATGATATTTGCTTCTTATTTTGTATATTCCTAGGATTTTGTATTACCGTATATGCTATTGATTTTACTCAAGTTGAAATAAATCAGGCACCATACGTAATAGGAAATTTCAGTCTAAAATTCAACTTGGACGGTGTAAGTAAATAATTTTATCATAAATTTTGAAATGCAGGAGGAGAAACCAATCGCATTCTCTAGTGTTCAAGTTAACAATGCAAATAAGACAGAATTTGAACTAATATTATCAGGTTCTGAATGGATCTTAAACCTAACTTTCACCAAGTGTCGTGAGAATACTTCCTTCGTTATTCGTAATGTGAAAATAACAAATGGAAATGAGACATTTATGGCTGACTCCTCTCCCAAATTCATGACAGCATTAACAAAAAAGTTCGTTTGTTCCTCCATGATTGAAATTCCAATGGGAAATAATACCATTCTCTACATGATTAATACAACATTGCAAGCATTTAATATGGACCCGACTGGTAAATTAGTTGCAATATGTTTAACTTATACTCTTAGATAAGTTGGAGCTCTGTCCGAGAGATATGAAAATTGATTTTCCAATTACCAAAATAACTGGTGCCGCTGTAGGATTGATCGTTGGAGGTTTAATTACAACTGTGACTGGTATGGCAGTTCGAAAACGAATTTTCCAAAAAAAGGAGACTTCCTCGTAAAATCATCTCTATATCAAATTTATATCGATTCCTCATTGCGATTTGCTTTTCTTCCCTGAAATAGTCCCCCTAGCTATTATTTTTATTTCTCCCTTTCGATTTCTTTGCTTATTTTGCATCCGTTTGAAATATATACACTATGTGACATTTTCTTAACCGTTGGGTTTGTTAGATTTTAATGCATTTCTAATTAAACTGGAGATATTTTTAAAATTTTTTCATCCAAAACAGTATTAATAATATTTTCATTGCTTCTTAGATTTATCCCAATCGATATTTTTATAATATCCATGCTAACACTCTATACGCAGTGTATAATATTCCATGATGAACATTCTGTGGTTATAAAACGAACAACCTTAAATGTAATTACTCGATGGTTTAATACTGTTCGTATTAGGAATTTGAACGACATGAAAGTAATTGTTTAGAGAATTAATCGCTTGCTTAATTGATCATGACCTTTTAATAATTGACAAGACATCTGTTTTTTTCAGAAACATAGAACCCACTTCAAGGCACTATTGTAGACACTATTTAATGTAGCATACCAAAGTTGCAATTTAAATTCCAAAATTCTCCTTAGAAACTTGAATGCTGATTTTATAAATTATAACATTGAAAGGTGTCTGACACTATATTGAATTAACTGAGCTACATTTTTATGTAATGTACACATCTGACGAGCTGAAGGTTACAAAATCGGTCCCCCTAATAAACTGGATTAATCTCATGATTGCCTTCATTTCTGCACGTGTAATTCATTC
This sequence comes from Hymenolepis diminuta, assembly GCA_900708905.1. Taxonomy (NCBI): domain Eukaryota; kingdom Metazoa; phylum Platyhelminthes; class Cestoda; order Cyclophyllidea; family Hymenolepididae; genus Hymenolepis; species Hymenolepis diminuta. The sequence continues at coordinate 964,344 of CAADRB010000030.1, forward strand.
CTCTGTCCATCTTAGCGTTATTCCCATTCAAGTCAATCCAGTCAAATTTCCCGTAGGCAAACTGTCAAATTTCTTGAGGAGCTTACATGCAGTCATTCTGAACAGTTGGGATAATTCCATTTATTAAATCAAAGCATGTTATTCAGCAAATCCTCGTTGGTATTGGTTAAATTTTTGTTTTATTAAATTTCGCAGTGCTATACTTTGTTTTAATATCGCAAGACAATTAAAAAATTCCAATTTAAAGTTGTTTGTTTGTCTGTTATAGCTACGTTAATTTTTTGTTCGTTTGCGAATATTCATAACTGAGGGAAGTAAACAAGTTACCAAACATGAATACCCACCTCAAGAGGATGCTAGCAAAACAGTAAGGCGCGATAAAGCCAACTGTACGTGATCTTTTCGAAAAAAGGAAACAGTGCTCTTGCACTATGGATGAGATTACTATTCATCAGGTGCAACGATCAGCAATGGCTTCTGTTGTCCAGTTTCCAATTGCTTTAAGACTTTACATAGAAGAGCGTTTAAAGCGCAATGTATCAAACACCATTTGCAGTGTTGACATTAGAGTCGATGCAAGTCTACCTAAATAATCATTAGTAAAGCAAAAGAGCGTATCCTTCCGAGCTGAGGAATGACAAAGTAAGAAGTCATAGTATGCCATAGTCCGAAGCTTCCTACTTTTTCCTAAATAATTATATCCTTACAGCATTCGAATAATATAATAAATATTAGTTTTATAAATATGCAGACAATATTATTTGTACTTGCACTTACATTTAAGTGTATGGAATTTTTTTTACTAATGTTTTCATTTCGTAATTTGAATGTTAGATTATGCGTGCTTTGCCTATAAATTCGTAGGGAATAACATTTTCAAAACTATCCTTAGATTTAGGTGACCAAATACATGCGTGTAATTATTAATAATAAATATATTCTGTTCATACCTTAACCAACAAGTCATTTGTTATTTCATGAATTATTTGAATGCATTGTACAATATGATAAGCGGAAAGTTGATTTTAAGAATAGCCCAATAGAAAGTAGGTGTAAAAATTTTAGCTCTCCTGATATTGTTTCGATTTTGAAAGGCATTCGTCACTATATTAGATAATTTATAGTTATTTTACAGAAAGATCTAAATTTTCTGCACCAGTGGCGGTGTTTTAATATAAAAGTCTTCATCACTCTGCGGTCATAAAACCGGGATCCCCGATATATACGCAGTGATTTAAATGGCCAACTGCCCTGGTTGGTATAGGTCAAAAAAGGGGTATAGGATGCAAATTATTCGATCAGAACGAACTCCGATTATTTTCCTCGCTCAAGTATGGGATAAAACTAGCCTCAATTTTTTCATACTATTTTTAAGTTATTGCAGAGGGTATTGCGTTGCTAACGTAGGTATTTTCAGTGACTGATATGCTGAATTGCATAAAATGTATGGACCACTAAATTATGTGCTGTAGTCCCCTTTCGTAATGATATCCATAAATATTATATAATATAGCTGGTGCAGCGAATTACATTCAGGTAATCTTGAAACAGTCCGATAGCTAGTCTTAGTAAACTCTTAAAATGAGAATAAGGATCCTGATCTGAGTAACGAACAGGGTTTAAGAATAGATCCCAAATTCCACATATCAAATTTTCTACCCACAAATTGATGTATTAAAACTATGTAGTTCCTTTTGGGATTGGTACAAAGAATATCGATTTTATAAATAAATCACCATCATTATTTCTTGCAATATTCTTTGAAGTTAACGATAAAGGCTAATGAGAACTTTTTCTATTCATTTATTGTATTAATCGTGGGCGTGATCGGAATTCTGCGAGGAGTCGATTCCGCTGGAATGGTTGTTGACGCATCAGGTAAAGTTCATGAGAAAGAAGGAACAGAAGCCATTGGGTTCTGCTTGACACTGCTCAACCTAACGTCAAATAAACCTAACTCAACTTACGAAAAATTATGGGAATCAATCCCCTCCTATCGATTCATTGGACTCTGCCCAGGAAATATTTCCATGGTTGGGAGTCTGGTGGAAATGCAATCTCATCTCAGCTTTCTTTATCTGGATAAGGATGGGAAGGTGAGCTCATTTTGAGAAAAAGTATTACGAAGTCCTGCAATTATCACCGATATTTAAAAGGATCAATAACGCAACATTACATTGAATCTCCGTATTTTTTCAATAACTAAGTGAATGTGCACTGATTTAAAAGAAATCTCGTAGAATTTTGGAAATTAGTTTTAAAATTTATGAGAAAGTCTTTTAGCAATCTTTCAATAAGAGGTGGGAAATGGTATACTGCAAATGAACCTCGCACTTAATGGAAACTTAAAGGCAGTGACGGTTTAATTAGGCTCGTGTTAAAAATTACTTCGTTTTAGGGCGTATTTACAATTGAAATAGATTGATTAATAATTGATATTGATTTGGAATGCTGGTAGCAGAATAACCGACCCATATTTTTATCCATTTTTTTTCCAAAGCAATTACTCTACTAGTGCTTATATATGTCACTTTGAATTACATTTTTAGCTTCATCCCTAATGGCGTGAAAATGGTTCTAATGCTTTAAATTAACTTTTTGTACTAGGATTTAAATAAGCTAAACGTAAAGTGGGGATAATTGAGTTTAACTGAGGTAATGCAATAATTGATCGTATCACTTAGAGGTGAGAGGGTATTTAACAGTATTCATAGCTCACATGACTAAATTGAGTCGGGTGAAATTCCGACCTGAATAGTTCCGGAAAGCTCTTCATCCCTTCTGTCTGGTCGCGCATTTGAGTAGTATACTAAGTCAAGAAGATATTTCTTTTCAAAATAAAGTTATTAGATTTTAAGTTAATCAAATATATACTGTAGTGGTGATAAACATGTATGTTTGATTTTTCATTTGTTGCGAATGCATGCATTATTGTTGAATCGCATTTACATCGGTTTTCCATACTCATTGATGCACCTGAATGCTGAATACTTTACATTAAATGCGGATGTGCCGGTGTTTGTATCGATTTAGAGGAAATCGATATTAGTTCGCCATTTTCATCCTATAAATGGAACACCAACAGTCTTTAAACATTTCTGAGAATTGCTCCGTTATATGAACACATTTGTGTTCTGTTCTTGAACTCAATACATTCTAGAGAGCATATATTTCTTCAGCGTTTACTTCAATTTTATTCTATTTCTAATTCAGAATTCAGAGGCTTCCTATTGACTGATAAAAAACTATGATTAGAGCAGATATTAACGAACATGCAACACTAATATGAATTTCAAGTCAATGGTGGTACGATATACCAATTGGGAATTTGAGTATCATAGACTTTGCAAAATTGAGACTTTAAATTTCCTCAGACTCTTTTCCACTTTTTTAATTTTTATGTTTTCTGAACTAGGCTATGCACGACGTGTAGCATTAATTAGCTTGTTTTCAGTCTGGTTCCAGGAGTCCGAAATAATTATATTGTTTGACTAAACTGTTTCTTGACTTTGTAAACTAATCTTTGAAATGAGCAATGACATTTTTTTTGTAAATAATAAGTATTTGTTGTTAGCATATTTTTAGAGTAAATATAATTACGCTTACCTTAAAACGACGAGAAAGTATTTTGCTTTAAAATACCTTCCCTAGGTGAAAAATTTCCACATGGAGGCATTATCTGATTCCTTTGTTTTGCAGAGTCTATTGGTTTTTTGGGCGGAAATTTCCACAGAATTTTCGAACTAAAGTGTGCAAAATATCCTAAGTGACCTACTTAATTTAGATAAAATTTATTTTCTCTCCCGTAAATAAAAACAATGATTCAGATTTTATAATTTATGCCTACTGTAAATCCCTGTCACCCATAAAGTAAAAGATTCTCTAATTAAGTAAATAAGATAGGTGAAGCCACATAATGACAAAACCCCTTACTGTCAAACAAACCAGAACCAGTTCTAGCAGTATTTGATTCCGAAAAATACTTGTAAATAACTAAAAAGCAATACTCTATTCAAGAGTCATCTAACCTATCAAATCAAAATCAAATTTTTAATTCAAAAGATTAGTCCCATCATTGCAAACATCTCTAGTGCCTGAGTCATATTTCCTGAATCTGCCAAAATCATTTGATTGTCCGGATAGACGAAAATCGTAGGAAGTCAATGCGCGACATCTTGAGAAATATCTTCAGGTGTCCGAAAGAACAACAATATGTAAGGAATATTGTTCATCAAAACCCCAAACACAAACCATACATTCTTAGGTGAAGTCAGTTTTTGTCGACAAAAACAGCTCAAGAGAATCGTTTAATGCATGCAAAACGACTCTAAACAAATTAAAACATCCATGAGAACAGGAATGTCTTTGGTTTTTACCTGACGCAGAAACTTCCACCAGGATGTAAATGTCGAACCAAGAAATGACAGGTGACGGACCCCACTGAAGTTCCAACCGTTATGCAAGTGCACGAAATTTTCGGCAACAGTGATGGTTTTCGGTGTTGTGAAGAGCCGTGAGAAAGGGACACATCATGACTCCCCTATTTTTTTCCACAGTGCCTTACAGTGAATGCAGATGCAGGTGCAAATGCAGGTGCAGATGCCTATGTGGAGACTCTTCAAATCATTGTTGTTAAGCCGTCTTGGATAGACAGTGTAGTCAATGATGGGGAATCCTATGTCTTTCAACAAGATTCGGCTCCATCCCATAAAGCTCTCAAAAGGTAGGATTGGAGGGATGGCCGAGAATTTTTATTATCACGCCACACCAAATTTATGGGCACCTCCTAACTCACCAGATCTTAATCCTTTGCATTTTTACGTGTGGCGAGGGACGGGGTGGGGCGTGACTGAAAAGGAAGTTAATAAGCATCCCTATTACACCAAACTCCCCTCTCTGATAAGTTCCACCTGATCTGGTCAAAGCTTGCAGTCGCTTTCGGACTCGAATTGAGTCGATGACAGAAGCCGAATGTGGATAAATAGAATAGGTTATGTTAATATTATGTTAATTTGTTTTGTTAAAAGAAATTGTGAGCTTCATCCGTTAACAGTTTCATTTTCTGTTTTTCTGAAAGTGCGAAAGGTGTCCCAGATGCCTTACGCATTTATTTAAAGCAATATTTACTTCTTTGACTATGGAAATTCAGCTAAACCCAAGCCACTACAAATTATATTAAGGTTTTTCTCCAAAGTTTTTTTCTTAAAATTGAACGAGAGGCAGATGAAACTTTCTTCTACTGAAATACATAAATTGAATGTATTTATTTTATTAAAGGCAGGAGATTGAAATTATTAGTATTTATTAACATTGTACATTACTGTTCAATATACGGAACGATTTAACGGGTCAAAATATTTTATTATTTATTAAGCAGAAAAAATGAACTTCAATGAAATTGATATTTTATTGCCGCAAGCGTTCTGTATATTGACAAATCACGATTTTATCTAAGTATACTTAGTAAATTCGATTGCAAAATGATATATAACTATTTTACTAAACTATTCCGAGTAGTATCATATTTAAACATTTTATTTTCATAGAAGCGTTGTCGGATTGTTACTATTTCACCATCGGCACCATTTCTATTTGATTTTCTGGCTGTGGTACCAAGAAATGCATCACGTCCAACTAACATCGCTGAAGCAAAGGAGAAGCATGAGCGCAATATCACAGGCATACCCGTAATCTCAGAGTTCGATATGACCTATTGTGATAACAGAACGCGCAAAATGGGATTTTACTTGGATTTCATTGATGGAAAAGGCCAACCATTGATAATCGAACTCACTTGGCGACGCAAACCGGAGTACTATGAAGATAGCGAAGTCGGATGGAGTAGTGTTGGTGCCCATCTCGGAGCCCTTTCGGGAATCTTCAGTCTGGCTGAAGTTAAACTTAATTTCGATTCTACTTGGCTGGGGGATATTCATTCGGATTTCTGTAAATTTTTATTTATCTATTAGGGCTTCACTGCATTAAATGTGCTTCTCTAAATTTCCGAAATGACAATAAAGGGCAATTGTTTAAATATGATATTATAGTCTACAAGTCAGCAGGAGGGACATAATTGAGAAATTATTACAAGAGGAATTCGTACCATTTTAATTGTTGACTCATAAATCTGCGCTTCCTGAGTATCAAGTGATGATTTTTCTTGGTTGTTCATCTGACGAGCAAAGAATTCAAAACCAGCCAGCTTCTCTCAGCGTACTCTAACTTGCTCTATTTATCATAACAAGAGTTCCACTCGGTCAGCACTGATACTGGTTCTCTTCCCATTCAATTTCAGGTTCCTTTTTTCCTCTCCCATTTCACTATGACCCAATTTAACTATTGATCTTCTTAATTGGGAAAGGATGTTATTTCCCGTTAACCATTGGGCTAATCATTCGTTCTGTAAGGTGATATATCTAAGCCTAACTTGTTTCTACCAAAAGGAGGCTTTACTGACGGCATTGGTGCTACTTTAGGTCCTAGCTTAGTGCTCAGCAACTTGCTTAGCTATTGCTCTTCCCATCTTTTTGAACTCCACTTCCACGGGTTTGAAAGGAGACAATTTATTTATATATAGAAAATAAAGAGAGAGACTGGTAAGCCGAAAAGTGACTAAGTAGTAGAACAAAGCTCTAAATGCAGATGTTAAATAATTTAGGAAAATCAATATAAAGCCATAGACGGAACAATATGCGAAAGACATAAATCAATAAATCATTTTTCAAGGAATATATTACAACTCTGTTGCGATCTTTTTTAAATCATATATATAGACATGATTTATTTTAGATAAAAGCGGTATATTTGCGGAGAATAGACAATTGGAAAGATTTCAAGCCAGAGCAGGAGATTTTTATCAATGCATTTCAAGCCGAAACATTCTGCTGACAACCTCTCTACCGAATAACTCAAAGGCAGATCATTCCTGTTTCGACAACAGCTCCGGCTCGATTCATGTTATTTTTACAACTCGCAATATCAGACTACAAGCCTTTGGAGACTTCAATCAGAATAGTTTCATGGGAGCAGGTTAGAAATTTTATTCAACGGATATTGCAAAAATTGAGTAAATTCAACATTTGAGCTGATTCCGACTCTACGATGTGTGTCCACATTGGATAGTGAATAATGAATGGTTCCTCGAACAATTAAGATGCGCTTAGAGCAAGAGCCAGTTTTTAGGTGCTTCATCAAGAAAAAGAGCAGTCCACATTTAAATCATGAAAAGCATGGGATTTAGCTGAGTCTTATTGTTCTGCTCTCTGTTAAACTACAAATATTGGTCCAAATTGTAGTCAATTAAATCAAGGTAGTATTATTTTAAAGTAAACCTTACTTTAAATCTGATCTAATGTTCGTATATGTTTAACATTGACACCTTATTAAATCAAATATTTAAATTATAAGCTAGAATTCCCCAATTACAGATGTGGAAATTTATGGAAATTTGCTTTTTAAATGGCAGTCATTTTCACTGTACCACCGCGTACGGACTGCAAAATGTTTTGTCTGAAGGACTTTTTCCTGTTTAATATTCTGTTATTCGTATTTTAACGATTTTTAGGAGTTACTTGCGGGGATGATGTTCAGGGTGACCATACAGTAACTGTCGCAATAGGATCCACAGTTTGTGCAATCGTGTTGATCTCACTGATCGGAATAGTTCTGACTCGTCTCTATGATCGTGATAAGGAGTTGCAGTCCTATGAAGTGGAATACTGCAAAATGACCAGCAAAGGTCTCCTTCCGACGATTCTCCCATCCACTTACCAAAAATATGAAATGAAGGTGTTCAATAAGCATAATCTACATAATAATCGGACCTAATCATGGAGTTTTTTCACCGTTCGAACAGAACAGCTCAACCAATTTATTCAAAGATCATCTTATGAAATCATAATAAGTTGTTTTAAGTTGCATTTAACGCTCTTTTGTAGAAACATTAAAAATTAATAAAGATCGTAACCGCATTTTATACGGTTTTTCTTGCTCCTGCTAATAAATTGATGGTTTTATTTTTAACCGTTTTAATTCGCCACTGGTATGACGATACGTGGTCGCTGACGTAACATAGTGTGTCTGTGCAATATTGCGCAGACCCGAATAAAAAAGGGTAAAAGACCTAAAACGCCTTGGTTTATTACAAGAAAATATACGGATTTAGATGAACAGGAAATGATTAACTGTCAGATCTGTCAATGAGCGGAGTAGTGGCGAAATTGCATTCTCAGACTCAATCGTGGAAAACCAATGATCCAAGGATCAGTACACGAGTGGTGAGGCTCGTGAACACCGTTCAGATGTGTCAAATTATACAATTATGATTTATTTTCATAAAACTTAACGCTAATAAACTCTTAAAAGTCCCGATTATTTGTGCATCCGCGTTTGAAATCTGTCACAGCATTGAGTGCTCGTTTGTATGGGTATTACAGCGTCTTTTGTCCCTTAATGCGAGCTATCGGAGGATACTTTTCAATTGAAATCTAAGATAAACCTATTCCAAATGAAAATTTATATTTGATTGTAATCTTTAACAATTAATCAGTTCTGTTTTCCCTACCTCAGCTCAGCTGTTATTCAAATAGGTCTCAGCAGTTCTCTCAAAATATATCATTTTTATTAATTTTTAATCCCGAATATTCACTAAATGGGCCTAATAACTAAATACTTTATATGAACAAGTAAAGATTTATTCAGATGGTTCTGTTCTGTTACTAATATGAAGCTTCAGAATGTTAGTTACTTTCATGCTCTAATTCGTATTCAGTCGACGATGTATTCGTATGGCATTTGGTTAGCGGACAAAAGGTTTTAAGCAGGATGTTAGAATCTATCCATTTTCTTATTCAGTGTAGAAATTTAACCAGGAACTCATAGCATTTTTACTCTAAATTGTAGATTGTACGCGATTAGTACTTCCTGAACTAACTGGAAAGTCAACAGCATTAATCAGCGAGCCATTCCAATGTAATTAAATTTGGAAATCAGAAGAGTGGCTAAATATGACTGCGGAAATAATACATGAGTGAATCCATAGTTTGGGAGTAAGTTTTCACAATAACTGACCTAAATTGCAGTTAATCATTGTGTTCAAATTTCAATTAAAGAATGAAATACGGACAGCATGGGATTGTTTCCTATTTAGAAAAGCCACTGTAAAAATGATGAGTGGGATCACTACTAATGCATTTGTGAATGAACTTCTATTACTCTTATTTACTAGCGTTGCCTCGTAGGGAGAAAGCTTTACTAAAACTTATTATTTCGTCATTCAAAGTCACTCATGACCGCATTTTTGGAATCGCACACTGTTTATACTGGTTATGAAACTGTATATTCGACTAAGCACATATACAATTGAAGTGGCAAGACCGAGCCTTCATGAATAAAAAACCGGTGAATAAGCGCTGAACATTGTAGAAAAGGATTTACTGCAAACCAGGGGACTAATCATGAAATTTAAATATCGGAAGGCGAACTAACCAAAGTCAAAAATGGAATGAAGCAAGATTATTAGATAATTTAAAATTGTTATCAGAATCTTTTTGATCTCCACGCCTTTATCATTTATTAGAATTTCCTCTAACCAATTTCATTTGCTTCCTACAATCAAAAATTTTAAAATTTTTTTGTTTTACTGTGGGTAATAATAAATGATAATAATAATAATAAGCCTATTATAACTGACGAGTATCTCCTTTTAGTGATGTGTGTCACTTCATTTATTTTTCTGTTAAATAGAATCCTGAAATGAAATAAATACGTTTCAAATGATTCTAGCTAGAGAGACCTTTTTCAACATTACCTTCGTAGCGTCAACTTAATATTAAATAAATCCACTGATATTTCATTGCTTCAACTCCAATTACAACAGTTTAGTTAAGATGATTCCAAATTGTTCACACTTTAGTTGCCGCGTAAAATCTAAGCTCAACTAAATCTAAGTCTGCGAAAAAATTAATACATTTTTATTGGAATAGCGAATGGTAGCTTAGCAAGTCCTTGGTTGAGAATCTTTTGTGCGGATTTATTTAAACAAAACCATTACTTATCGACACTAGAACTAAAGTTACACTTCCTTCAGATCCGAAAAAGGATATATACACATATATACCGATTACAGATCACTTGAACGTATTGATGACTTAAATCAACAACATTTTCTAGATAACACAACCGATGGTAGATAACAATCGTCCCGTTTATTGAATTATTAATGACAGAAAGACGGAAAGTTTACGCCACTGACAATACTCAAACAAATACTTGCGCACATGATTTAAAGAACTTTTAATGTAAACAGTCTGCCATGGTTTCTCAAGGTGCACGAATTCAAGAAATGACCAACTAAGAGCATAAATATCTTATTCTCATACAAACCTTGCCAGCCATCGCAAATAAATTAAGGGTGAATTTGTATACAGTCAGACAATGGCATAGTTTTGTTTCCCTTGTGGTTCTAAAAAACTCAGAGGGATTTTCGTCAAATAGTGTGCGATGGTCCACAAGAACCCTGCAATTCAAACATTTTTCAACTCTTTCAATGGGCATAGAGCAATAAATAAATGATCGGCACAATAATTGTCACTTGTATAACTTATTAAATTCATTTGATCAAGATAATCTGCAAAAGTTGAAGGTATGAAATTGAATGCATCTTCTAATATTCCATAAAAAACGAAATTTAATAATTCAAAAGACGAAAAGATTTATTGCACAATCGAATGGCATTTGGTGCCGTACATTCTTCATATTCTGTATGAAGTAACCGATTACTTCGATTCAGTTTTAGAACCGTTCAGAGGGAACTTTGAACTAGATACTGAATTACATTCATGCGCCACCTTTATTAACTGGGTATTTAAAAACCGGAATATTATGCGGCATTTCAGGATGCTTAAACACCAATTTGGAAAATGTGTTGGTGATCAAGATAAAATTTTGACGACGACCTTACTCCCTACTAATCTAGAATTTTAATTTGGCCACTGTATTAGACTCATTGGCTGACCTAATTTTAGATCGCTTAATTGCTAATATTTTTGTAGTTAAAAAACATCCTGAAGACGGTATCCTTCATCATTATACCTAATGGACTTATTCTATTTTTCTCCCATCTTCTAACTTTTAGGACACTGAGACTGGCAATTTAACGACTCTGGGGTGTGGTATTAGCCATTCCAGGTATATAGTTAATGGCTTAATTTTGCGGACATCCCATTTAGAAGTGGAGGCATCAATCTTGTATCGCGACGATTGTGATCAAGACTTCATCCCTCTGGTAGGAATAGTTAAGCAGAATATTTTGATCAATGAATCAACCAATGTTCCTTAAGTAAACATTAATTACAATAGCTTGAAATGGTCTGTGAATTGAAGTGTAAACCATAAAGAGATTTGATAACCCAAAAATAAAGTTCAGAGCAGTGCACAAGTAAGTCTAAATGGCATAAGATACTTTCCGTTTTAAAAAGAAAATCTATGGTACATAAATTTACGCATTTATTAAAAAAGAAATAAAAAGCATATTTTATTAAAGTATAAATTAAAATCCCCGATCTTACATATTTTGTCAAGGTCAGTTAAAGGTTAATTATTTCACATTTTTCTTTGATCTTAGAGTACTACTAGTGTCTCTTACAGGAAGAGGATTGCGCAGATCTTCCAAACTATCCTCTTTTGAACGCTCGTAAAAACTTTTGGACGGTCTGTCTAGAAATGATTGTCGGTCTTCCAGCTTTTCATTAGCAGATCTATGGAAAACCAAGATGCAATTCATAATAAAAAATATTAGCAATTCAAGGAAAATCCAACCATTCTCTGCAAAATAGGAAGATTCAAAATGAGTTCAGCAAAATAAAAGAGCAGCTAATTACTAATGATTATAAGTAGTATAAGCAGGCAGATGCAAACACTTTTAAGCATTCACTGATAAAGGATGCACTACCCAATAAGAGGAGTTATCATATCATCGGTTCTAGGAGGTAAAGACGGAGCATCAAGTGCTAGCTTTTCTTCCTTATTCTTCGAAGAACGGATGGACTTGGCAGTTTTATCCCAAAGAAGCGAGGCGTATCGGATGGCTCCCTCGTAAGATTTTCGTACAGGAGGGGGTGGTGGGTCATCAGGCATCATGGAATACTCTTCCTCTTCCGAAAGAAATTGAACTTCATGAACTTGTGAATTTACCACACCGTAGATTTCATTGCTAATGGCTACTGCATCTTGTGTCGCACTGTGAGCGTTGCCATACATCGTTGGCTGTTCACGATGAGGGACAAAGATGGTTGGTCTTGTCTTTTTTGGTTGTCTGAAAAAGCAAATAAGTGAAAAAAAGATGCCAGGTAAACTGCACATGGTAAATTCAAGGAGATTGTGCTACTGGATCGGTTTGTGAATATTTTGAATACTATTTTACGAAAAATTTTATTGGGAGTTTAATTTCTTTTTTACTATGTGATGGCCCAGAATAATCTGTTTGGATCTTAACTATGTTTGACCTTATCTTTACATTAATGTTCCTGTTGTAACTTCCCGGTTACCCCCTATTAAAGCTGCGGCTATTCAGATTCAAGGAAGAGACGACCTATAGATCAAACGAGGATTTTCTATAAACAGAATAAATTGACTTGAATATGCGATAAATGATTGGCTGTCTGGTTAGTCAGTAATTGCAGCGACGGTTTCTCCATAGGTGGTCCTACAGATCGAAGTGTGAGCGTGGAAATCTAATAACCGATAATCCAGTGTATAAGAGGTGATGGTTACAAGTTCTGCTCGAGTGCACCGAAAATAGTCTATTAGACCACCTCTAACAATTGCTCTTCAGATACCCCCTTGCCAACCCAATCCCCTTATTCGTCGCTGTCGCACTAAGTGAACTTTAACCCCAGTATACATGATTGTTTAATCCGTGCTTGGTTCTCTCTAAGGGACCAATCATTTCATTATATCTCATATTTTATATAGCTAATATCCAAATGCTATCTCTTTGGCTTCCACTAGTACTACTTCAACGGCTTACTTCTACGACGTCTACATTACAAAATGTATTAGGTATGTGCATAAATACTCTACATAAACAGACAGTTAAATAAGAAAGTTTTATTAAATTCTGGAAATTTGATTCCTTTAAATAATATTTCACACTTTTCATTTGCAGCATTTACGGTTTGGTTTAATTCAGATGAAATAATTCAATTATACTGAGGTATGTCGGTAAATAAATCATTTTCAATTATGAAACCAATTAATCCAAATAAAAATAAACTTTGGCATTTTCCTAATTTATTTAAAGTTTCTAGAATTTTCAAATAATAATATATCCGAATGATTTTTTGAAATTAGCATACGATATATATCTTAAAACTACTCGTTTAAATTAAAATAGATTGATTCATAACCAATAATTGTAATGAATAATTACTTTTGAAATTCTTCTCTTAATAAATATATGGCAGTATATAATGTAAGATAATAATTAAAGTCATTAGATCTTAAAAAATAGTTTCGAACTTACTTCCGCTTTCTCCAAAGGAAAAATAAAAGAACAGCAATAATTATAAGAATAATGATTAAAGTTATTGGCACCGCGATCGCAACTGAATACTGAAAATACGAAAAAGAATACTCAAACCAAAATTCTCAGGAGCGTTTTTGCCTTTAAATTTAGAAATTTTCTCACGTCTCTCTCTTCACAATGTTCACCTTTCCACCCACTGGGACAGGCACATGTGAAGTCAAATTCAATGGGGTCATCCTGACAAATACCACCATTGAGACAGACTTCCTCGCTCGAATTAACGCCGATAGCCCGAAGCGTCTGTTCTTTTAAGGCACAGGCTGAATAGCGCTGTTCACAAGTCGGACCATACCAAGACTTTTTGCACTCACAGACGAATTGCTCAAGATGTGGACCTGTTTTTGAGCACACTCCACCGTTCTTGCAAGGAGGTGGCTCGCAGGGATCTGGAACTTGATAACATTCAGGACCTATAAACCGAATAGTTAATGTAAATACGTGGATATTTTAAAATATGAAGGATCTCATTGATTTTGATAAAACATGGTCATAATGGATAAACCAAAATGAAAATTTTAGTTTGACTAGACAGTCAATAAATTTTGCAAAAGAAAGTCTATTAGAGTTACGGAGATAAAATGTAGCTATTTTTACTGTACATCTGTGGTCTGGTGGTAAATACTTAAGTCCACCATGGTAGAGTTCACAAGACCGATGAGTCGTAAAGGACAACTTCATTGACCAACTCTGGTTAGCAGCGGCGGGAAAAAAGCGTGTTTTCCAACAGAGCGGCTATAGGATGCCTCCTTTCTTCCCAACACAGGAGTAGTTAACACTTTTCATTAAGAATTTGAAATGCGTATTTAAAATAAACCGTCAAATCCTCGTAGTAACAAGTTAGAATTATTCAACAGTGAAAAATAAATCTGAACAATGCTTTATTAACCTATCAACTCTCGAAATTTCCGACTTATTTACACAGAAACATCAGATGTATTACAAAAGATATGTGTCAAGTTGGTGAAATACTTAACCAACGATGAGATACTATTAAAAGTGAAGTAATTAAAGAGAAGACGAAATTTTCGCCTTATTTTCTAGCTTGCTGAATTCATCTAACAATTCATTTCGCTTCTGCGTAAACACTGCTACCACATATTTTTTCCATATACTTAATTCAGTTTTATATTAGCTGGTAACGGAAGTTCTGACCACTTTTAAAGTTGAATTAAAGTGAAAATTTTATCAAAAATACATTCATTTAGTGTTCAACATAGTCACCATTTTTATTAATTTCATCTTCCCATCTTGTCATAAGCTTTCTCATTCTTCCTTCATAAAATTTAGCCAGTTTGGACTGGAAAAATGCAACTAGCTTCTTGGTTTCGAACTCTTCTCTTGAAGTAAGCCTTTGTCCCATTTAATGATTCTGCAAGCTCCTGAAAAGACAAAAATCGGTTGGTGCAAGACCGGGGGAATATGGTGGGTGATGCACGACTTCCCAGCCAAATTCTTCGACAAGATTTTTGGTTGCTCTTGAAGTGTAGAGTCAGGCATTGTCATGGTGCAGAAGCATTCCTTTTCGGTTGATCAAAGAAGGCCGTTTTTCCTGTCCTTAACCGCTTTTAAACGAGTTAGCTACTGACAGTAAACCGCAGTTGTTATCATTTGATTGTCACCCATTAGTTCATAATAAACAATTCCCTTCAAATCCCACCATAAACACCCGAAAAAAAGAATTTTGTTCGGGTGCAGCCCCAAGTTGTCTCGGTTTTGGAATCGGCTTTGAACCAGTGTCTTGACTTAGCTACTGTCTTTGGCGCTTAACATTGTTATAAAGGATCCACCACTTCTCGTCGCTTTCAGTTATGATTCGGTCTAAAAAAGGTGTCTGAAGTTCACGAGAACGCAGTGAAACACAACAGGTCACACACTGCTGCTTGTTAATTTCTGACAAATCGTGTGGAGGGCTCCATCTGCCAACCTTCGAGACTTTGCCAAGTCCTTTCATTCCCCTATATATAGTCATATGGCGGCTTACATGAAAGGTTTTGCTCACTTCTCTAGTAGTGCAGGTTGGATTTTCATCAATGGCAACTTACAATTGCTCAGAATTGAGTTTTTTGAGCATTCTGCTCTCGGTTTGTCTTTCAGTCATCCTTTTTGAAACCACCTACAGAAAACCACCTTCTGCAGGTCTTTTCATTCACAACATCATTTCCATAAGTGTTTTTGAGTGTTTTTGCTGCTGAGCTTGCCGTATTTCCTTGATGAAATTCAAAAAGTAAAACATGCCTGATATGCTCTTTAATTGGAGTGTACATTAGGGCCAGAAATAGTTATCAATAACGATAATTACCACACAATCTGAAAGAGGAAATAATATTTTGCTAATTACCATAGATAAGCATACAACATTAACAAGCTAAATTGAAGTAATCATTCCCTAAACACACAGCTCAAAAATTGGACAGAACTTCTATTACAACCTGATAATTCATACTGACTTAATTCAAGACGCTTCTCCACTGTTTGTCTCGATAAAAACTCGCTTCCATCAGTATGCCTTTTTCTTGCCTCATTTAGGATGCAGTGAAAATTCTAGGATTTTCCACATAGTCGTATTACTAAGTAGCATTTATTTAGTTTTAAATAAATAAAGTCAGCTCACCACTGCCATCATTGCAATAACATATACGGCCTTCTTCAGTGTCGGTGTTTGAGCATCGGGCATAAGGAGCGCAGGGTTTCAGGAAACACATATCCGCCTTGTTGCAAAGTTCGCCATACCAACCTATAATTTTCAGATATTATTAATGTTAGGAAACCGAATCGAATATACAAATATTAATATTTAAATACAAAATTAAATTTCATAACCTTCAACCATGGTGCACTCTATTATTAATTTGTATATCAACACTAAATGTGTAAGATCTTTACTGAAATGATGATTGCAATTAGTCGATTTTATTTCCATAATAAATAGACCTTCCTTTGAGGTACAGTTCTTTTCGTCTTTCTAGAATCAGAGTAGTTGTAACTTTATGAAGAGCGTCTAAAAATTTCTTTCTCAAATTTTGGTTATATTTTCTTTAACAAGGTGGCAAATGATCTGATTATAAAAAATAACTAACAAGAGATTCGCTTTCGATTTTTGATCAATATAAATGACTTCTTTCAGTGTTTTCAGTAGAACCCAGCTTTTAAATATGTATAATCCGAAATAATCAAAACTGATTAAAGTGGCGGACGAACTTTCTCTATCTTAATGACCAAATATTTGGTCTTTAAGGTTTTATTCAATACCATTAAATATTAAATTTAAACTGCTCAGAATGGAAGATCTTGATCATTAATCTTGGTAAGCGGTTGACTGCTCATTCACTCAATGCAATTACATAATCTAGAACGAAATGTTCGAAATAAACTTTAGTAGAAAAGCTTTCAATCTCAAATTCTTGACGCTTTTCTGATTTTTAAATATCCTTTTCGGTATGAACAGAGAACATGAAATAACAAAAAACTTACTTCTAAAGCATTTTAAAAATAATTATTTGGAATATCTGTTAATCAATTTTCTGTTCACCTCCTCAAATCCAATGAAATCCGTCAAAATCATTTACCTGAATCTTTAAAATTTTTATTATTATTAGGGTTATTTGCGACCTTAAAACCGAAGATTCACTTCTCTTCCACATAGGTTTAATATAAACCAAGGTCAGGTGAAACTGAATTCACAAATTCTCACAACAAGTGAAGCAAAAACCAATCAAGAAAGAATAACGTTTTGATGCTTTACGATGAGGTGAGCTAATTTTACAACGAGATATTGCTTTTTTAGTGACAAACTCGAAGACCATAAAGGAAGCGTATCGTAAAATTCTTAGAAGAAATAATAAGGTTGATTAAATGTAGATAATTAAAAAACATTATTTTTATAAGCAGTGATTCATGATTTCCTGCAGTCTGACTCGATAAACAATTAAATTTCGCCATGTTCGTGGCTCTCAGTTTATCCTAAAATTTTGCGTGTGAACCATGGTTAAGTAAAATAATCCGCTATTGAGCTAGAATCTCTCACATTAACAAAAACATTTATATTTTTAATAAAGATGTCTTAAATAAAAACCAATTTAATCAGGATGAATATAGAAATGATATTCAAAGACCTAAACAGATCTTCTTTCAATGCAATAACCACATACAAATATCTGAGATTATTTTGACGCCTGGATTAAAACTGGTTGAATGTTGAAGCAAAATATTTACATAAACAAGGACATACCAAACCGAAATTGGCTAAATTACCAAAACTAAGTTTATTTATCAAAACACATCAAAATGATGAAGGATTGTATTGTCAGTGTGAAAAAAAATTTACAATTATTAATTATGGGAAAGCAGTTGAGCATGAGAATCGGTAAACTGTCCACTCGAAGGTGAAGAAAAAGGAGCCGAGTAGTATTTAAGATATTCAGAGTATTACATAAATTTTATTTCCCTATTCAAATATACTTTTGCTTAAATGATACAGTTCGCAGCTTCATGTTCTGATGTTCCAAAGTTCGCATTCAACGTTTGTCCCCAAGGTTCATGAGTGTATTCATGTCCGCAAAGTTCAGAGCTTATTTACCAGTTTGAATGATTGGTCGTGTCATTTCAACATTTTTTTCTTTTAATATCTAAAGAATAGGCAGATCGATCTTAGTCAAAAGTATTGTAAAACTTCGAGCAAAGAGAATTTATAGAACAGAAACGATAAGTAAACTTGAGGAAATGAAGGAAGATCATTTTCCATCATTGTCAAAATGGTCTAAAATAATAGATTTTGTTAACAGTGCTGCTCCTAAAGACAAGTAAATGTTATAGTCATTAATAATTAATAAAATAATAATTAATAATTTCTAAACTTCCGTTTGAAAGAAAAGAGAAAGTGAAAAGGTGGATTAAACAGTGCTTATTCGAGAAATTCGTAAAAGAAATACCGAGCCCTTGGCCATTTCCATTGCATACTTTAACGCTTAAATTACTTCAATCTTTTGGTTCTTATACGATCTAATATAAATATTTACTATATCAAAAGTGAAATTTCAGATCATACCGATACAATATGGATGCCGTAAAAATTGGTTGACATCTGAACTAAAACGACCGTTGTGGTTCTGATACAATATAGGAAATATTGTTTATCTAAAATCACGATCACTTTTCATCTATCTTTACCGTACAGTAAAGCATAATTTCAGCTGATTTAGTGACAGATCTAAAATCCAAATTAAATGAATGCTGTAGAAATGCTATCCCCTTGGCACCTTGACAGAACACAGCTCAGTGAGCTCTACTAAGTTAAAAAGTTTAGGTGGTTTCAGAGATGTAAATCTTAGCCTATATCGACTAAACGCTTTACCGAAATGAAGATAGAAGTGGTGTGATTATTTAAACTTGAGGAATTCAGATGTTAGTTTTCTTCTAACATCAGACAAACTGGAGTTGGATCGTCAAATGTGGTGTCAATAAGATAAAAGAGAAATCAAATCTTTCGTCAGTGAAATTCATTACAATCGTCCCAAATCGACTTGAAGCTATTCTTCAACAGAAATTAACTCCTTAAGATTCTTGGAGAAAAAGAGACGTCAACTGCAACTCAAGCTCCAGCGATATCCTGACTTCCCAAGGACAACAGCTCCTTATTAAGTAATTGTAATATACAGGATGCGTAAGATATCTGAGAACACATATATTTTTGCAATTTAAAATAACCCGATGAAAATTAATGTATTTTAAATTAGAACTTATGACAGATACTACTGCAACTAATGGTAAGAAAAGACATGCTGCAACAGTGTCAATAAAAGTGAAACATAGGAATTTAGAAATTACAAGATTTCTAAGTCGCAACATCTTTCGTTTGCAAAGTCAGAGAGGAACTGAATGAAAACAGTGGAAATTGAATTGGCCGCCACGAGGAAGAGAAAAGAGCATTGTCAACGCTCTGCTCACTCACTCAGAATACCAGAGTTTGTGTGAAGAGTGCATGGCATGGCATGATAGACGAAAATCGTAGGAAGTCAACATGCGACATCTTGAGAAACATCTTCAGGTGTCCGAAAGAACAACAATATGTAAGGAATATTGTTCATCAAAACCCCAAACACAAACCATACATTCTTAGGTGAAGTCAGTTTTTGTCGACAAAAACAGCTCAAGAGAATCGTTTAATGCATGCAAAACGACTCTAAACAAATTAAAACATCCATGAGAACAGGAATGTCTTTGGTTTTTACCTGACGCAGAAACTTCCACCAGGATGTAAATGTCGAACCAAGAAATGACAGGTGACGGACCCCACTGAAGTTCCAACCGTTATGCAAGTGCACGAAATTTTCGGCAACAGTGATGGTTTTCGGTGTTGTGAAGAGCCGTGAGAAAGGGACACATCATGACTCCCCTATTTTTTTCCACAGTGCCTTACAGTGAATGCAGATGCAGGTGCAAATGCAGGTGCAGATGCCTATGTGGAGACTCTTCAAATCATTGTTGTTAAGCCGTCTTGGATAGACAGTGTAGTCAATGATGGGGAATCCTATGTCTTTCAACAAGATTCGGCTCCATCCCATAAAGCTCTCAAAAGGTAGGATTGGAGGGATGGCCGAGAATTTTTATTATCACGCCACACCAAATTTATGGGCACCTCCTAACTCACCAGATCTTAATCCTTTGCATTTTTACGTGTGGCGAGGGACGGGGTGGGGCGTGACTGAAAAGGAAGTTAATAAGCATCCCTATTACACCAAACTCCCCTCTCTGATAAGTTCCACCTGATCTGGTCAAAGCTTGCAGTCGCTTTCGGACTCGAATTGAGTCGATGACAGAAGCCGAATGTGGATAAATAGAATAGGTTATGTTAATATTATGTTAATTTGTTTTGTTAAAAGAAATTGTGAGCTTCATCCGTTAACAGTTTCATTTTCTGTTTTTCTGAAAGTGCGAAAGGTGTCCCAGATGCCTTACGTATTTATTTAAAGCCCAACACTCTTATTTCCAAATCGCAGTTGTAAAGAGAACACGAATTGGTTGTTTTTTGATCAAACTGACCTAGTAAAAAACGTAGTAGGAATACCTAATGCAAGTAATTATGCCGATTCTGATTCATGGCAAACTTTCGCATAGAAATCACCTAATTGTAACAATTGCCACATTACTAACTTATTCACATTTGAGCCGTGGGAATTTCACTATCACAAGATGAGAAGAGGATTGGGATGAGGATTGGAAAAGAAAGGAAAGAAGGCGATAGTCTTTTGAATGTAGATGGATATCAAAGTGATGTAAAAATCAGATAATCAGAGAATTGGTAAATAACTTAAAAATCCGGGTAGAGGTCATGCGGAGAACGAAATGAGGAGGGAAAAATCGCTGCAAAGAAAGCGACTTTTCCCCCGTTAATCGATCATCATAATAAAGCTTCACGATCAGTACGCTTGTTGATTTATTTAAGATTATAATGAAATTATTTTAACTGATGTCGATCAATTGGAGATTTACCTGGATCAAAGCATGTTATAAGCTGATAACAGCGTAAAGAACTAAGCATACAAATGATAAAAATTCCCTCTGATATATTTGTTGTTAAATATAATTGACAATACAATTACTTACTAGGATTGAATAATCTCCTATTGGCAAATAACTTGAAATTATCTAATGGACTTTGTTATGTTACACTCATGTTAGCTAATATCATTATCCTGGAATCTTGACTATTGACCAATAATCCGAGACTCCCCGAACATTCCGCACATGAATTTATTTTTGAACCGATGGGATAGTTCCTAAAATATACATTTTGCAAAGCTGGAACATAAGGCAGGCAAGAGTGTACCACGTTAATTAAACATTCAAGCGAAGTTAAACTCATTTGAGAGTTTGAGTTTATTTACAACTTCTTTTCGATTCAATTTCCTTCATATTCTACCTTAAATCTTGGAGTTCAGATGATTTTCCCGATTAAAATTAAATTTTTTTTCTTTGGTGCGAGTAATAATGCTAGTGGCACACCGTTAGCATGTAGTCTATTATGTGGGGGCTGATGGGTTTGATACATATCAATTCGCGTCTGGTAATCAAAATGACAGTTTTTTGGCAGTGATAAAACATGCACATCTGCAAATGCAGAGGAAACGAAATTTATGTTTATCGGAGTATGTCTAGTGATATAGTGATCTTCTGTGGTCTTTAGTTCTGTTCAATAAGATGGTTGGTGGTAAGAGCTCATAAGAACTCCAGGACACCCCAGGGATTATAACTTTCCCCTTAAGTCACCTGAAGTCTTGACTGCAAGTGCTTGAAAATACAACTGTTTAAATCTTTTCGGAAATATCATTTTTGGATAGGGATTTGAGTATGTGCTAATTTTTAAGATATAAAATATGAACTGTACAATTCTTATTTTTGCTCAAAAATCGTAATTGTAGATTTTATCAAATAGGGTAGCTTGCAATTTTAAACTTTTTCTTAAAAAGACAGATTTTCTTTTTACCTGGTAGACATTTGCGTTCGCCATTCTCCCCACAATGATAGGTCTTAAAATTGGATTTACAGTAAGTTTGACATTGTGGTCCGTAGTAGTGGAGAGAGCAGGTAAGTCCGTAAAAGGCATCAATTCTGAAATCGGATAACAAATTTTGATTACTAACGTGTAAATGATACGAATACTACCTTTAAGTTTTTTCAGAAAACAAATCATAACATTCGACAGTGACCTAGAGACGGCGTGAAGGTTAGATCAAGTTCCACCAGTACACATCAAGTGATCGGAGAATTGAATAGGGAGGGTTTAATACGATTTTCTTGATCATAATTACTTTTAAAATATACTGTGGGAACATGACTAACATTCTTTCCGTCAATGGACTTGAAAATTAAAAATTAACGAAGTGTTAACCATCCAACAATATGTTAGTGACGCAGCAGTCAAAAGTGATTGAGGAATATCCAATTAATGAAATGACCAGCAACCGCAGTTGAAACCTTTTAACAGAGGCATTTCAGCGCATAAGACTCCCAAGAAAGAGTTTCCTCGAAATTAATACTCAACATTTATCAGTGCTTCAGTTATTGGCACTGATAATTACATGAAAACTGATTAGGACAGCTGAACTTTTTTAGTTATGGGGAAAAGTGAGGTTAAAGATCAACTATTGTCTCCAAAATGTGGACTCTGGTTTAAAGAGTATTTTCAAATCACTATTGAGAATACATAGAGGCCAAATTGGATGTCCAAATGCGGAAAAATGAAACATATATCCTAGTTTGAGTTCCGATAACACTATAATTGCCAACTCCGTGACAACACCACGAGATCAAAGTTTACTTCTGTGTTAAGGCTGAAGTATAGGGCAATAACATATCGGATCAGAAACAGTTAAACTGTCAAAAATGTTTGTGTATACATGGTGCACATGACAAATAATATCCATAAATAATCTCCAGAAAATTGAATTATTAAGAACGATTAGAGTCATCAAAATGGAAGTAAATAAATTGAATATAATGGTCATTCTTTATCCATTTTTTATAAAAGGGCAAATAAAATTAAGTTATTCGATTTCATTATGTTGTTGATATATTTACCTGAAAAAAAGCAGGTTCTTGAACGAGAGTTTTTGGAAGGTTTATTAAATGCTCGAAAAGCACGACTTATCATTAAATAAGAGTTGGTAAATAGAATATAAAATTGGCAAATTCAAATTACCTCAGTGAGGGGAAAGAGCCCTTCGATTAGAGAATTTTGTATTTTCTTATATATTTTTCACAATAATGTGTTGTCAGTTTCGATTACTTTCAGCAACTATTTTTAACAGTTTTAATCACACTTTAAATAACAATCAGTAAGAGTTTTATAATAGTACGGGATACTTACTTGACATGAGAATTATATATCGTAACATCCCTATTTGTAAGATTAAGGGTGTGAAATTCCGTTGTACTTGAAAGAGGTGCTTCTGCTGAATCAAATTTCCCGATTAGATCATCAGAGGAGGTATAGTCCGAGTCCCAAGCCTCGACGCGAAAATAGACTGATTTCTAAAATTTCAAAAATTTTGCATATTTAGGTACTGGAAATAAAAATTAGGCAGAGGTAAACAAATACAATTTACCGGTACTGGTGAGGTAAGCGGTAGTTCGACCGAGGTTTGAATCTTTGAGTAGGGTCCGATAATATGTGTATTCTTTTTTGCCACATTACAATTATCGGTATAGCTAAAAGGAAAAACGTAGGAAACATATATATAATAAGAGAGAGTCTAGTAACCAATATTGACGCGACTCAACCCGTATCTTTATTCTTCGTATTTAACTGATTTTCCTTCAATTTCGTGTTAATTACATTGGTAACCAGATCTTACGTCGCAAAATATGCGGTCTCAGCTATTTGATACGACTTTAGTTTAGCCCAGGAAGGTTATTTAGTTAATTATTAGTTAGATATTTAGTTAAATAAAGACGAGATAGTCCCCCCACCTCTTGTCTCTGGATGTATTGTAAGCAGTCATTGTGGTAAAATTTAATCAAGTTATAAAAGATATCACTTTCTTTTCCCTCATTTCTCAAGTACCTAAAACATCTCACAGCAAAAATATTGAATGCTATCCAAGCAGCTCTAAATTCTATTAGACGCATGGCTATTTCTAATAACAGCAAAATATTTATGATAACTGGAGTGTAATTTAGGTGACCCACCCTTAGGGCTTTAGTAACAGAGCTCTACGCTGTAATGAATTGAAACTCACTCTCTCAAAGAGAATTAAATTGACAAATGCAAACATTTACAAATGTCATTTCAGTTATCGATCCCTTACTGTCATTATATTATTAATCATCAGATCAATGGTATTGGTCCAAAATGCTTTGCTATGATCTGGTGATTGGGAAGATTATCTGAAATAATAAACGCCGATCCACTGACGAATGGCCAGATGAGATAGGCTCCTCATAGAAATAGTTGAAATACTCCTCCTGACATGATTTTGGGATTAACCGAAAATTAATGATCAGTCAAGGTAACTTTAATGGAAGCGAGGTAACTTTACCTTTCATGTAGTTATGACGTAATGCAGAGGTGGTCTGCAATTCAACTGCATTGGGGATCAAAAGTTCTTATCTGACGCGGATCAACCAGATAGTGTATTATAACTCAGTCACAGGTCAACCAACTCTGACTACTACGCACATGAATATTATTACAGGACGTAAAGTGCAAAAAGTCCGGTCGAGAATCTGGAAGCAAGATCCCGAGTCTATTCATAGAAATATAAAGATTGAGGATTCACTATTCGAATCTGCCGCGTGTTCTAAGAGTACGATTGAGAATCCACTTGCTGAAACGATCACCAGCTCCAGTGAAGGTTGATTTGCGGTAGTTTGGTGAAAGTAAGATGCAACGATTTTGTTTTTCAGACAAACTCGGTCATAAGTAATAATTTTGTACATAACAAATTCCAGTTTTGTTATTTCTAAATGTTTGAAATGAAACATTAACAAAAAAACAAATATTATGCATACATCCCTGCATTTGCTTAAGAGCATGATTTAACCTAACCATGGCTAGTAATGACATCGAAAAAGCCAGTTAGATCTCGTGAAATATTAAACTAAAACAGTGGAGAAAAAATGTAAGTGAATCAAGACATATGTTATACCTTAGGTTGCATTCATATATTTAAGGATTCATAAAAACACGTTCTATTAATTGCGGAAGTGTGATCACTCGTGGGAGGGCTTTTTGAACCAAAAGTTGATTTCTTTGTTTATTCATGCGACCACGATAACGTAAGCGGGAAATTTTACAGGTTAACACAAATTTAGGGGTCTCAGGTTAAATGAGTGGTTAAACAAAGGAAAAAATTATATAATGCTACTTACTGTGCGTCACCGCTCCAGACGCAGACAATGAAGTAGACATCGCAAGTTCTAGCTATGATATCACACCACCCAGTACTTGAATAGTGTCCAGTATTTGAATATTTCAACTGAAGCTCAATCTTTCCGACCGTCTCCTAAATTATATTATAAAATTCGTTCTTAAAATCGCTGTTCAACCCTAGCGTGCGATTTAGTATATAAATTTAAAGCAATTGAACGTTTAATATGGAACTTCGGGAACTTACGGTTGCATCACCACTGCATAAACCAAAACACGATAAGAGGAGAAGAATATAACCAAAATGCAGCCTCATAGCTTCATTTAACTGCGATTTCAGACAAATTTAACATTAACTGCCAAAATGGAGTTGAAATGTTATAACGCTCGAGCCGAAACCCATTGCACCAATGAGGATTGACATGACTATTGTTTGGACCAATCAGGATAAGAGATTGCCTGATTCGCTTTTCGACAATTTCCAAGGTCACTCACTTATTTCAATAGATGTTTTCTCCATTTTATCGCTCTAGGGTAGTGTAGACGATTGTGAATTTTATTGATTCACAAAAAAATTATTAATACTAGCTTCTCCTTTTTATCAATATCCCAAATCATTTGCTCATCAATTTAAAATTGTTGTACAAATGAAAAAGATGATGTTCCATTGTTAGTTGATGTCTAATTTCGTTTTTGGCTAATTATAAAGCACCCTAAATTTACGAATGAAAAGCTTAGCATTTGTTTATAATTCAGCCCATACATCATTGAGTTTAATTGGCATGCAGATTTTTGCTGTTTCTACCAATTTTGTGAACTGATTGAATTAGTTTTTCAAAAATCAAATGATTGGATTTCATCAGCACAACTTTCTGAATATCATCTCGCCCAGTACCATGAGTAAAAAAGGTATTATGATAAGAAGTGATCAGTATTGACATTAAGTTCAATGTCTTATATTTCCAAAATTGCATCTGAAGGATGAATACCTCCATGTCTCCAAAATTTTATTCTACGTCATTACTAATTGCTGAGATTTAATTATCACGTCCTCATGGCAGTGTCTGAAATTGCCAACCTTTCTGTAACTCCATGCTCTCTGTGGATAAACGTCGTGTGTCCTAAATTGGTCTATTTTATCGATCGTTCCTCGAATGATCTTTGCAATGGTACAGTTTCACCACGGCAATGATCGGAGCTAGTCCTTCTGTTCATGCTATCTCTCCTGTTTCTACAACCGTCCCGTTTAATCAAAAGTACACACGCAATTATATCCTCACGCTTAACCTCATCCAAGTGACTGCCTTTCAATGCACACACAGATGGGTGAAGGGGATGCATAGATTTTCGCTGGTCAAACACATCCTCCTACACCGTCTTCTAATCCCCTTTCTTCCTCAGTTCTCTCTTACCCTTTTGGAAGTTCCCATTGCGGTTCGTTCAATGCCTCTTGGTATAATCAAATCTTGGTGTTCTGCCTCACAATAGCTCTTAGCCTTTGCTGAAACTACAACAAATTACTCAATTTAATGGAACTTTGTCTACAGAAATTGGAGTAAGGTAAGGCAAGGAAACAGAAGATATCTCAGAATATGTGGCGTTTCTTTGCCTTAAAATGAGGTTAATTAGAAACCTTAATGGCTACTGAAAATATTTCAAACTAAAGGAAATTTTCAAAAGGTCATTTTTTACATGACCTTTTTCAACATTCCGCATTTTAAATATAACCTTTAAAGACTAATTTTTCATTATATAAACTACGTGTTTTATTATTTAAAGTCTGGATTTAGCTAACATTAAACAGAAGCATTTAATCCAGTTATTAGAGATGTACTTTGGGTTTTGAAATCTATTAACATTTAGATTTCTTCTGTGTTCTCAGTGCTTACTGTGGCTGTAATCCGCGTACTTTATGGCCTTAACTGTGCCCAATATATGTCAACGGAGATTTTCAAGTTTTAGTCCATTTCCTGTTAATTTTCATAGATTCTAGAGTATTAAGTCCCTATAACGTTAATAAAAGTTGACAAGTTATGCTTACATGATTCATTGAATGAATTGATCGTGTTCGAAATTCTTACTATTCCATTCCCTCCGTTCTGCTTTGCTATATCACTTGCTGTATAGCAATATTATTTATCCATTTCAATCCTCGAGTTTTATTGTTCGGACAGGAGTTTCAAATTAAGAATTATTTTATCACAAGTAAATTATGATATCAACGTGTCGAAAATTCAAGTATCTATTATATCTGAAATGAGTTTTCTTTATTTTATGCACTTAACGATATTATTCTTACTCTGGCTATGCTGTGAAGAGGACAGCTCTCTTGTAAATTCTTAAATTCTTATAGACAGCTTATAGGTCTGGTAAAACTTGTTAATATAAAGCCCATTAACTAAACAAAGTATAATTTAAGAGAATGTTTCGCTATGTAAAGGACTGAAGCATTTGTTTATATGCTCCATTAATGTAAAGCTTTACTTTTATCTAAATGCGACTAATTTACAAGGTATCAAGAACCAGATGAATACAGTTTGAGTACTTATAAAATTACCCGTCGCACCCAGCAGATAACGAAATGCAAGTTTTTCACATTTTATCGCTAATACCTCCTTTTAGTCATGGAGAAGAATTGGAGAACAGTAAACGGTGAAACTGTCCATTTAGAAATGATAAAAATGTTATCAATTAGAAGAAAAGTAAAATCATTAGGATCTAACAAAATTTGGAATTGTGTTCATCAAATCCCGACTTCTAAACACCTGGCGGGTTGTATTTAATCTATTTCAGCTTAAACTTCATGAAAGCTTAAACTTTGATCTGAGCGAGAGTGTTTCCGTTTTTGGAAAATCTATCCGATTAAAGTTGCAAGGTTTCAAAGGAGACAAAGTTCAATTGCACACTGATTAAAAAATGACTGTGAATATGAACTGGACCATAAACTCCTCACTTTTCTACTTTAAGCCTGAAATTGGAAAAGTTTACATTTATAAGCTGTTCAATTGGACATTTATAATAACCCATCAAGGTTCAAAGTCACGATATTATCCGTAACTCCCATACCATCAATCGTAAGTTCTCTTTAATCGCTTGTCTCTTAGAGAGGCAGAAATCATTAAAGGAAACCCTGGCTGTGACAAACCACAACTGTATGAACAGATATTTATTATAATCACCGGGTGCGCACCGATATATATTAAATTAGTGTAGTGCAGGAAAATTACGCTACCACTACGACAATAATGTGCAAGAAGTCATACTTGTTTATACAGGTCTGAAATTAATGGTCATTAAGGGTGGGGTCATCGAAAAGGACTAAATGCGCTGGCTGAAAATAATCACTGAGACAGATGTTTCAGGTGTTTCAGGTTTCACAGAGAACGATGGATGAAATTTGGATGAATTGATAGGGTGGTCGTTATTGAATAAACAGGTTAGTTCCCAGTTATTTTGGGCAAAAAATCCAGAATCAGGTGTTGCTCATTGATTTTAATGATGATTTCATCAACATTATTTATAAATACATTGGTATTTTCACCATAACTCACAAAGGGATTATTAGTAAATGCGTGAATTTTGTTCATTACATCAAAAGCAGAAGCTGATGATAATGATAATATATTAAGAATGAATAAATTTATTCATAATTGTATGGGGAACGATCAACCCCTGACTCAAAATACAGAAAGATTAGTAAACCCATAGTACAGAATGTCCTTCAAAGCAGCTAGAGGATGGCTGAGGGAATCAGCCTAAATCGAATTTACCTTGTTTGCTTTATGAAATACCATCTTGTACCTCACACATATGACCATATAGCATTACTATGCTGGGATTAGTAATAATATATATACGTAGGGCTCGGTGATTTGAGAACTGGCACAACATACATTGGGTGCTGAGTTGCGTAAGCGTCCACCAATTAGAATAGTTACATGAGTTCGAGTGACTGCATGACAGAGAAAATACAAACATTATTATTAGTACCTAACTTAATTTTCTACTAAATACTAAATTAGCTTCCTCCGGAAATTACTAACCGTTCTAGCTTCTTAATTTACTCCAATCTTAAAATAATCGTAGATTTTAGGCTTACGTCCTCAATCATAACAAGGAAAAATGAACTGAAGTAGCAAGACCAATTAAAAACGACCAATAAGCAATGGATATTGTAGACAATCGTTTAACATAATCTATGGGGTAAATCATGAAAATTGAATTTTGAAATACGAACCACCTATTTTGTACATATTTTTGATACCTTGACGTTGCTTTTAGCATCATTTGCAGGACTTTCTGTTAACCGACTTTGGTTGCTTCCACAAATAAAAATTGGAATTTGTAATCATACTGGAAATACATAGCCATTGTTTTGGACTATTATTCAAATAAAAAGTGCAGCAATATTATATATATGTATGCATAATATTAGCAGCGTTTTGTATCCTAATCATGGGTCCAATATCAAATTCCTTTTTGCAGTTATTTTACTCTACTTTTTCACATTGCAGCCTATATTTAAGCACTATCTTTGCCAACTTAGATCGAACAAAGTCCAGTGTAAATCACTTTATGAATATTTTAGTCTCCTCAATCGAGCGTGGACATGTCATTGCCTAAATATTGGGGTTTTCAGACCTCAAGAACCTGACCAAATTGATATACGGCGACATGCTACAATTTACTTAAATGTGATCCAGGGAAGACGTATTCTCCCTCGGTGTTATGGGTTATTCCAATATGTTTCAAGGTTCAGGAGGAAAGATAAAGCATCGTGAATACCTACCAAAACTAAGTTTTATTTAAGTAGCCGAATATATTATTGGGATCTTCATTATAACGAGTATTTTATAAAGAGCTTCGATAGTTATGTACATCTAGGATTGAAGCACAATCCCTCATCAGATGCTGATAATGATTAAGCACACTTTAAATAAGATGGAAATTAGCATCTTAGAGTTAAGAAAACAATCGAATGAATCATGTTTACACATTTGCATTGATTGGTTATTTTGTTAAAAAGTTTTGACGTATGATTGCGATATCTGGTCTAATTTTTGGCAAAAATAATGGGACTTATTGAAATTATAGCTGATGACACAGCTGATGGGATGGTGGAGGGAGTAGGAATAAAATTGGGGAGTAGAAATGGGATTAGTTTAGAATGCACTTGATACAAAACAACTGCCCAGTAAATCTCACTTCTTTGCCTTCTTCAAGAGCTTAGAAAGTGTAGATTCACCACAGTCACTGGAGCGTTTCGGAAGGATTTCCACAGGATTATGACTGTCATGGTCGAAATCTTCAAGACCTGGAGAAACTGCTGAACTTCTTGGCGTCAGGAGAGGCTGTCCACTATAGGTGGATTCGGAACGTTGGGAATTAAATGCCTCACCTCGAATAACCGAGACTTTCGATGAAGGTGGAATGGGTGCCAGACTATCCGGACGATCCGGCAATTCTGGAGGAGGTTTTTCCTCTACAGAGAGTTCGTATTCGTTTGAATCAAAAGTACCCAGTTCGCTTTCTCTTGTACTAGGCACTGTACAATACTCATAGTATTGTTGAGTGTTATCAGCACTAGGCAATCCGGACCGATTCGGATAAACAAGGGAATTATAGAATATATCTTTGAATGGAATGCGCTCTGGGGCCGGTTCTCTCGTTCCACGGCTGTAGATGTAGGGCACCGGAGGAACTGGAGTCTTCCTAGATTGAAAAAGGAATGGTAGAAACAGTAAATTCTGTAAAATAAAACTTACTTTCGTCGAAGTGCTCTCATACGCAAACAGCATGGAATAATAGCACAGAGAAATATTGAAAGCAGCCCAGACACTACACAGGCCGAAATAATCGTTTTTGTCCACTGAAAAAAAATTGATGGGACAAAATAAATTACTGTTTTTTATTGAACAAATTATGATAATAATATCAATAAATGAAATTACTTAGAATATTCTGTAAATTTATACTAAATAAATTTTAAATCTGAAAAAAAAGAGTTAGAATATTTACGTCTGCAATTTCACATAATTCCCCCTTCCATCCACTTGTGCAGTTGCAAATAAATTTGAATTCGTCCATAAGGTCCACACAGATGCCGCCATGTTTGCAGACGCTAAATGGTTTTTTATCACCGGCACCCTCGGGAGAAGAGTGATTCCTATATTTGCCATTACCGAAGAGATCTTTGAGGTCAGCGTTGGCCAACTTCTGACTCGCGACCTCGCATGGTGATCGTTGGACCTCACAAAGTCTACCAGCCCATTGGATAGGACAGTTACAGGTGAAGGTTTCATGTTTCTCCCCAGTCCTGACACACTGACCCTGGTTTTTACAAGGAGATGGTACACAAGGGTTGTAGCCAGCATAGCAGTGAGCACCTTCATTGGAAAGATGTCAAATAAATTTAACCGTTCTTTAATAAACGGTCAATATAAATATCCTTGCAACCATTAAGATAAATGTTATGATCACTATAATTTAGCAGAGGGAAAGCATCAGAAAGTCTTTCTGACGAGAAATCCCCAATTCTACTAATCTTCCTGTTGACCAGAAGTGACTAATGTGGATGGTCATTTACACCACCGGATTTACACCAACGGGTATAGATCCTGTATTGGAAAATGTGGTGAAATGGATGAAATTATCACGTCCTGAGCCCGACTTGGTAGAAACTGTCTTCAGAGAGGTAGGGACATGTATTAGCTAGAAGAGTGGAGGCTTTACTATGCGCAGTTACACAAACGTTAAAACCCATACAAAGATTAGTCTGTCCGAAGAGGGGGGGGGGAGTAGGCGTCAGGAGTGAGAAGGGAAAAGGAAAGAGTATATGTGGAGACTGGAATGATGTAGAACTGTTAAAATCCACATCAATACATCACAGAAACAATTAAAGTTATATTGCATTTCTCCACCCTTTTAAGCTACGCATTCAAGCTCAGATATGATAAATGGACTCAAATATGTCACAAAACTGGCTTGTCTGTGAACTGGAATAAACATGTTCATAGGCCTTGGCATGTTCACATATACCATAGAGTTTCAAATTTGTTTAAAAGATGATTTTTAACAAATCTTTTAGCCGGAAGGACAGCGTTCTTGATTCTCTCCGATAAATATTAACCGGTGGGGTTTGTTATGTCGTTCGCCAGGAGGATATTGATGAGTACTGAAAACTTCTTAAAAGGTATGAGTATTAATCACTACACCATCACATTTATTGTAATAAATAATCTATTTTCTATTGCTCTCCTTGAGAGATGGCGTAATAAAATGCGCATGCTTCATCATTATCAAGAAGAGTGTTTTCGAAATCCAGCATTGACTAATCAACCTAACTAATGATGAGATGGCCGAATGAGGGTTTCTTTATTAGAAAGGTAGTAGAAGCTTTCTATTTCAAATTCAAAATTCTAAACTGAAATGGTTGGGCCTGTTAAGTTAAAATGAAAAAACATACACATATGCTGTTTAATAAAATCATAAAATAAACTAGGAAATATTTTTACTTACCCTCACTTCCATCACAAATGCACTTATATCCTCCCTCTTTATCGTCCGCGTTAATGCATTCAGCACTCGGAATGCATGGTTTATAGAAACATGCGTCTGGTTTTTCACAAAACTGTCCACGAAAACCTGCAGTGCGATATAAACAGTGTAAGGACAAAAGTTGGCTGAAATTCTCTTGCAATGCATTAATTGTGTTTACAACATCGTTGGTGAAGTTATGCTAATCTGGGTGCAAGTTTGATGCAGATTGGATATTCCCTATGTAACCTATTAAATAGCAACTTACCGGGCAGACAGATGCTGGTTCCATTGTCATGACATCCGATCATACTCTGATACATCTCTGGAACACATTCAATTGAACATCTATCGCCGTAGAAACCCTTGGAACACTTTGTGGTTATTAGCACCGTTAAACTACAAATGTTAAATAAATTTGCTAAGTGCTGATAACTGATTTAGAATCCGAAAACTATTTTTTTCTGTTGAGAAGCATAATTTTGGTTAATACTATAATAGTTTTTCACATTTCATTCCTTAGATAACAATTGGTTGCCTCTGTACTAGAAGCAATGCAAGAAGGAGAAAGGACAATGCTTGCCTTTTATCCAAAACTAATTCTCTCTGACAACGAAACTTTACAAGCAACTGCATTACTTTCTAAACTGTCATATGACCACTTCTGATCTCATTTGAATAACTTTCTGGATTCATGTCAATCAAATTTTCATTCAATTTTTAATTTAGAATATGGATAAACCTACTTAGTCTTCAGTTTTAATGCCTGTGTGCAAATAGGGTTACAGGTGATTCAAATCGGTAACCCCATACATCGGTTTTCATTCCAATCGTTCATGCACCTATATGAGTCCACCCAGCCGAGAAAAATCGGATTTTACGCAAGCAATTAAACGGCGAATTTAAAGTTTTATTTGGGAGAAAAATGGCATTTGCCTTAGTTTTTTGATCATTTTTAAGTCAATCTAAATTAACCAATAAAATGTGAGGGTCATATTTAAAGTATGATACAAAAAGTATAAAATCACTAAACCGAATCCATTTCTACAATATACAATGTCTATTTCAAGGTTTCTGTACACGTATGAGCGCATTATGCCATATAAATTAATGTTTCTCTAGTTCATTCACATTCAGAAGAATTATGAAATACATTTTGAAATCTGTAAATCAATTTCCATGATTTTCGTGAGTATCGAATCTAAAGAGATAGACTTTATAATACTATCTAAAGATTTTTGCTCAGCTTGATACCGCAGCTTCAAATTTGAGTATTAATACTCCATAACTGTATAGGTATGAGTGATACGACGATCAGATATTTAAATATAGTCAATTCCAATTTTTAACCCTATACGTCTCTTTCCAACCCGAATCTTCAGTTCAATCCTTTTGATCTAATAGACTTACTATATTATATTAGATGCTGATGAGCAGTGGCTCATATATTCCTAATCTAGTAATAATAAATTTTAAAGATATTTACTTACTTTACTTCTTGATTATGTGAAGTTTTCTGCACATTTGCAAGGCCAGCATTCATGATAACTTTCGGTGGTGGAATTATAACATCATTCACATATGTTCCAATCAAGTCAGGATCTGTAAAGCGGTCATAGTCCAAGATAGTCACTTCGATGTTTATTGATCCCTATTAATAAGAAATTAGGTTAGCAAACTAGAAAATTAGTAGAACAACTAAGAACGAGGGGCTTCACTTACAGGAATTGGGTATCTCAGAGGTATTCGAAATGCATCCTTACCGTCATATTTTACATAGGTTTTGTCGAAATGTGTTTCCGTGGTATGGGTGTATATATCACATTTTTCAGATCTATGAATAGAAATTTTTAATGTAAAATTTCTTTTAAATTAAATTTCATATATTGATACACTGTAATGAAATTAAATTGAGTGACATATTTGAGGGAAACTGAACTTACGAATTCGCCGAGGTTATGCAAACAGTGAAGTAGGTGTCGCACCAATTATCATTAAGAGTCCGATCACAATACCCCTCCGATGCAACATGATGTGGGTTGGTATAAAACAGGTCCATATTTAGATTTGCAACGACTTTCTGAAAGAAATCAAGAAAATGAATATACGCCTGAACTAGTCATATTTCTGTGATTCCTTTCTCCCAACACTCATTTTTGCAACAGAGTTCCCAAAGGCCTTAAAACTTGATGGAAAGACACATGAGTGATGGTTTTTGAATTCAACATGCTGCATATGTGATTGAGAAAAAAACCGCCGGCTGCTTTATGCAATATAATATCAAGTTGGTACTTTCATCATACAGGACTTTTGTAAAGTAACCCTCTATTTTAAAAACCAAGCAATTTAATTATCACAAAACGCAAATATGCAAAGAACAAACGATTCATAATACCTGATTTTAAATTTTTTCCGTTTTTCTAACCGATTGGGATTTCATTATGGGGCACATGATCCTGAGTTATGTATGATAGCTCTTGACCATATTCGCACCTATCTGAGCGTGTACTTCTATAATAATCCTTCATCTCTTTTACCCCCGAATTTTATTTTTCGTGGACTCTGGCATGTACTTGAACGTTTAAGCATTTAAAGTTTCTTATCTAAAGTTTATTTTCAATCTCTCAGAACATTCAGCTGGGATGAAGGGCACTTAACGATATAAGAATTTATACTTTATCGTTACGAATTTAGGTTAGACAATCACTAACATGGGAAACATAACTTAAAATATATTTGAGTTCTGATTACGCACACTCTATCTCTGCGGGCTGCAAGAATCAGCGTTATCACAAGATCCGAGTGATTGGTTTTTGGCAAAAGTATCCACATATTTTAAGTATATTTAAGGCTTAACAAATAAATGTCACCTCTTAAATGACTTAATAGCAAATTTTCCAAGGCGTATCCATCTGAACTATAACTTAATACCACTGATTCCTCTAAAATGGTCAATAAGATAATGAAAGGTGAAAAAATATTATCGGTTTGTCATATTTTCGGATCTCAGCCCCTTCATTCTCCCGAAACTGATCGACCATGATCTATCATTTGCACATACTCTGGCAATCAATGGCTGGGTTAACGAGTTAGTTAATGGTAGAAAATTGATTCAACTATTACGTAAGGATGATAAAATAAATATCCAGACATGACTTACTCCGGGTTTGATGGCAGAGGTAGAATGCAGGGTAAGTATAAGTAGCAATCCGAGTAAGACTAGCATAGGTTTAATACTGGAAAACTGGAAAAAATGAGAAAAGTATAGGATATTGATTAGGATATCTACCTGCAGTACAACTGCCATCGATATTAACTAGAACAAAGACATAAATTATTTACGTTTCATCCGACGAAAAATTGTGCGTGACTTTTCAGAATGTCTTGGTATGTGTTTAGAGTTGATCTGATTGTTCGATTTGCCACAGCCAATAGAATAACTCCACCGGTAAGCTAATAGGCTAGTGGCACATTACCTCGAAGACTACAGGTATCCAATAAGGTGTTGAAATGCTGAATGATGATGCAATGCTTTCACATTGCTAACCTGTGGTAAAACCCGCGTCATATAAATTGTATTAGCTGTCAGTTATCAAGAAAATGAGGGTGGTCTAAGCGGATCACATTGATTTTACCCCTTAGAAATTAGCCTCCCTACTTTTATAGCTTTCACCTAGTTTTACCACCAGCAGAAGTGCCTAAAAGGAAATTTTTACAGAACTACTCAATGAAGGAAATGATAAAAATATATTTTTTAGGTGTATTAATTAATTTGATTGTAAAAATGATCTGTGAATGTCCAGATCAAAAGTACAACTTAGTTAAGAAGATATAAAATATTCAGTCGCGTTGATAGAGAAAAAGGAAAATATATGAAAATCTTGATGGATAACTTTCTTTGCGTTTCCAGAATAATTTTTATTCGCAGTCCCTAATGTCAATACTTCGGTTTTTCGCCCACGAAGTTGGAGTGGCGTCTTTTATGTCCCCATGAGGCATAACGCCTACCTGCCATGTCCAAACGCGTCCATCGATTTTCCCCCTTTCCTATAAGCGCCTCGCTTCACCTCAAACACACTCTGCGCTCATGTTCCCACGCGTCCCTACCCAAATGACCCGTATGAAGCTATCTTTGTTTCCCACACAATAACGACACACTTTTCAGTTACCGGCTCCCATGCTTCCTACTCATCTCCTCTCTTCCTCACTATGCTTCCCACTCTATCTCTCCCTCTGTCACTCGTTTCAAACTCGTTGTGGTTGCCTTGACTACATTTTTGGCCTAATCAGTTCTTGGTGCTCGGCTTTGCATTTGTTTTTAGCCCTTACTCAAACAGCTACAAATTGGTGACCGTTATTGCTGTTATTCTTTGTTAGCTGTGAACTGTTAGTTATTACCTTAACTCCAACAATCCCATTCTTGGAAAGCGATTTCTTCTTGGAATCTCTAGTTTTGAATGATAACTCTTTGGCCTCTGGAATAGCGATAAGTTTGAGAAACAAATTTCTTTTAAAGATTCGTTTTTAAGTTAAAATCTGGAGGATAACATGATTAATATTAATTTTATGTGCGTAGAATTTGTGGAGGAACAAAACCACCAAGGTGTAAAAAGAAGCACAAAGGTGAGAGAATGTTTACTGCAAAGAATGCAAATAGTACTGAACCACAGAATAGGATAGAATATGATCTGATAAACGTGTTTAGCATTACGGAGTAGATAGCAAAACAAACAGATTAAAAGACTACTTTCACCTTATCCGGAATTTGTGATCTCTGGTAACTACCAATTTCATATAACAGCATTTCTATTATCGCATATTTTACAAGCCGATTCTAGTTCGTTCGACATTTAACCTAAGCATACATCTCAAGTCGCATAAGTTTAAAGACTGAATGATGACACTACTCCAGTCATCATAATTGCAGGACGTTTAGTTTTAATAGCTGGAGATTTTCATCTCTGATTATTCTAAAGTTATAATTATCCGAATTATACAAGGACATCTATCAAATTAACCTTTATCAGATGAACTGGAGTGGAAAGCAAAATTTGGTTAGAAAATAAATACTACTTTTGAAGTTATGGAAGAAGATTAAAGTCGTCAATTATGAGTATCGTCAATAAATCCAAGACGGGAGAAAAGAAAAGCAGCAAGTTTCAATGAGATCAAAGTTATTCACTCAAAAACTCACTTACAACTTTCTTGTCAGGGAGATTCTTCGATACTACTCCTCAACTCAAATTTTTTATTGAAAAACAGTTTTTCCAAACCGTGAATCTGTGGAGTATAGGTCAAATTACACTTCTACCTAGTCATAGATGAGGAAATTAAAGTTCAACTGTGTGAATTCAAAATTGTTGGTAGACAATCGCATTGGCTTATTCTTGCCGACACTTGCGGTTAACAAGAGAGTTGACAACAGAATATGAATTTCAGATTAGAACAGCTCCAGAATGCCTTTCCCATACTCATGTCAAATGTTGAGAAAATATCTCCAAATGGTCATTGGAAAATGTCCTAAATAGTCTTGAGAATTTCTAAGTGTGGTATTAACGGGTAGAGTAGTTATGAAGATAGAGATCGAAAAGACATCAAACAAGAATGACGATTTGTTATTAAATAAATGACTAGTGAATAAAGCTTTAGGTCACAAAAGATTCTTCTTTGCACGTCAAGCTCCATTTAATATGTGCAACGGCGTTGTGTTTGAAGGCTGAATCTTTGAAACGAAGCTTTACATTCATTTGTTCTCTTATAAACATCCATTCCAGAAACTGGTTTAG
The DNA here is from genome assembly GCA_900708905.1 of Hymenolepis diminuta. Taxonomy (NCBI): domain Eukaryota; kingdom Metazoa; phylum Platyhelminthes; class Cestoda; order Cyclophyllidea; family Hymenolepididae; genus Hymenolepis; species Hymenolepis diminuta. Next base: position 1,003,117 of record CAADRB010000030.1, read on the forward strand.
ATTTGTTCGAAAGCAGAAAAAATGTGCACCTGGTACTTATCGAATTCATAACATTGAGTGCTGGCATCTACCTCAGCAACCTAAAATTTTCTATCGGGAAAGCTATAAAAAGTATACATAATACCAGTAGTTTTGAGGAAATAAATTGGGGAATGGGTAGGGAGAGTTGGTCCATTGGATTTGTACTTTTACGCTACTCAATTCAAAAGAATATATGCCGCTGCATTTTCAAATGATCATTTGAAAGCACTCCAATTGAAACTATTATCAGGGCCACATTCTGATATGTGGCGTTTCAGCCATTGCTAATTATTTTTAAAGTTTAAAACAATCGAAAATTGGGTGCCGACAGTTCTTGTCGATCGCTGCACCTAAAGAAAAATGGTCCTTTTGATAATGCATCGCTTTCTTTCTGCGTACGCAGTCAAAAAGTTCGCATTAAATCTGTAAGAGTTTGCCAATATTAATTTCGAACTCGTAAGAAAAGGTCCTTTAGAATCCTTCCATAAAATAATTACGATCCATCACGTCCTTGTTAATCATCATTTACTATGCCACCGAACTATGTTGATTTCCATTTTATTAAAAATTTGAAGTAGAAAAGGTCTGATAGAAAATAGCATCCGAAATCATGATTATGGAAATTGATCGTATTATTGTGGTCTGTACACGATTGTCGAACAATTGAATCGGCAGAGATTTCTGTTTATGCTACATGTCTTAAAATCGGAATGGGCCCGTGGCAGGAACTTAGACGTATGAAAAACGTTCGTCAAATGTGAAGTCTTGCAAATAAGATAGTATTTTTCAATAAAAATTCAATTCAGTTATTTTAAAGTCAAATTGTTTAAATCTCCTATTAAGAAAAAAGTTGCACATGCTCTCTCATCGCTATCAGTGAGAAATAATAGAGTAAAATTTAACGAAATTAGTTCTGAAAAGTGAAAACTTCTCTAATTATAGGGCTTTAGTTGGTTCATTTACGTGATTGTAATCGTCGTAGTAGGTATTTGAATACTCTGATTTCGACTAGAACTTAGTCGTGAAGGCATGGAAAAGAAAAATAACTGAAGATAATTTAGTAGTGCAGAAAATTTTAAACCTTAAAGGGAAGAGGAAATCTAGAGGATTTTGTTCATTTGATTGTCTATTCCTTTTAAATAATTTCCTCATTCAGTGCGTTAATGAATCATTGCATATCTGTTTGCATTTATTTGTTCATTTAATTTTTAATCTATTACAATGTTGATTTTTTCATTGCCGACGCATAGGAAATTTTAATATTTAACAAGAATTGGCAAAGATCTTCAAGCTTTGCAAATCTCACTAGAAGATGATAAAGGAAAAATAACCTTTCATTGTCATATAGTATTAGACGTAGCCTTGATTCTACATATCTGTTCAGACTCGAAGATATTAAAGACCACACTGATGATTGATTATGGAGATGATCAAATTCCAGTAAACACTAATTTGGAAACTGTTAAGCTCTCGAAAAATTTCGTTGGAGCAATCGTATATTAGAATAACTGCATACAGGTACATATTGAAGATAAAATAAATAAAATACATAATTATAATGAATTAAATAAGTTTTATTTAGGTTTTCTCAGCTTTTAATTTTCCTTTCTCTTTCACAATGTACGCCGGAATGGTATCAAAGTCTTTCAAAGATTAATCATTGTACGATATTAAGAACACATACTTGTTTCCTATCTATTTACCATATCATATCTAATGATTTTTAAATCTGAAGATCAAATTAATGTTAAGGAATGTGGGGAATCATTAATGGGCTTTTGCAGGTTTGTCCTTAGAGTTCTAATCAACTCCATTTAATCCCACGCATAAATTCGGGGAACGATTTTGGTAATAATAAACCTATTAGATGGAGTATTTTAATACGATCAAGCGTGTAATCCAAAAAAAGTAATTATTTTCTGCTTATTAACCTGCTAATTATATCTCATTTCTTTACAATTAGGTAAAAGTAGTCTTGACTAATGTCAGCATATTGTTCAAGAATATTATGGCAAAATGCTCCTTTAATAACACCCTCGCAACATCCAAAAGATAAAAGTATCTGACTCCTTGATAAGATACCGACAAACAGATCTCAAAGTTGAAGAGTTCATGTTTTATCTCGAGTTGAGCAAAATCTCGCAGGTAGTCTCTAATTCGCCCATCAACCTCATCAACATGCGGGTTCGGGCAGCTCCTGACAGCTTTATTGTTATTTTGGCCAAAAACTGTCACCAATCTAGCGGTGTTTTAACTTTCAAACATCAACAATATGAGGATTTCCAATCATACGCATTGTTGAACCAATGATCTTGGTTAAATTATTGAGATGTATTAGAGTGACTGCAATCCTCTCCTGCCTCCCACGCCTCGAATCTAGGTGAGCTGTTGCCTTACCACATCTAGTGAGCACCGTAGCGGCAGAAACTATACCACCTGGTAGTACATCGGTGAGGAAGGTTTACTTTACCAAACTACTTTATCGACAACCACAGTTTGCAGATAAGTTGAAGAGAGTGGTACGGGTGGACAGCGTGAAATATTATTAAAGGGTGATAATTAGAGATACAATTGAAATGAAACTGAGCTATAGTGGAAGTTGAAAGCGAGGGAACATATATTCTATTTGCTGCAGTTGAGTAAAAGTATCAAGAAGCAACAATGTCACTGGTATCAGTAATAACAATAGGTGGGTTCAGCGATATGGCGCTTGTTCCTGAGCTTACAGTTTTTAATTATAAAATGTCACGTTACGAAATGTATACAGCCATTACTAATAGCTAGATCGGAAAATACGTTAACACATCAAGGTGAAATCAATAGTGTAAATCAGAGCAAATTAATAGTCATGGAAAGTGGGATAACGCAGGCGGTCAATACATATTTAGTTGGGACCCGGGGCATCATAACCGGGATGTGTGTCATTTAAGTCCACCAATCCTTTTTAAACGGGTCGTGAGCAATATAAACACCAAGGGATTAATGAGGTCATGTGAATAGAAATGTCGAATGAAGAGTGTAACGTTTCCTCACAAATCACATGGAGGTAAAATTAAATCAGTCTTTTAAATATATTCTCTTTCAGTAGTAAAATAGTTTAAAAAACGATAAATTAATTAACCAAAAAACAAGCGATCCGCCTTAAGATATTTGATTTTGGTATATAATAATACCAACATAAGATATTCATATAACCATAACAAACATTCCTTTAAAATTTTGATGAATGGAGTGGCAGTTGGCCGGTGAAGCCATTGATTGTTTTCATTATTTATTCGGTGTTTGGCCTCGAGTATTTACATGTGATTTACGACTTCACTAAAACCTTTTTTCCGATGTCATTCTAAACTGCAGAATACTCTCGAATGTGAACAGGTTTTATTGATTACATATTTGCAAACAAGATAACTTACTTAATAAATAAAATACTTTGGGGGGCGACATTTGTACAAATAATGATGAAGAAGACAAAACTGTTCTAATTCTTGTTTTAATGGAAATTAATGTGAAAGTCCATCAACGTATATTTCTTTTTATGATTTAGAAAGGAATGAAAAGATTACATTTAGTAATACTAATGAACAAGTAAACCATCCAATGTGCTTTTTGGCTCAAGTGTCTTGTAGATTGTTAGTTGTAGTACTTAAATGAATTAAATTAAACTGGTGATATACTTTAGTAAGGTAGATCTTGGAACGGATAGAATAATTCACATCAAAGTGTCAATCAATGTTTATTATGTACAGCATATAAAACCTCAAAAACCTGCTTCAGAACATCTTGGAAAAGTTCATCAATCACTATCAAAAATCACAGTAAAAGTAACAACGCTAGCCAGTTAGATGTCAATGAAGAGCGATCCAGAACGATAAAACTTAAAGCAACGCAAAATCCAGTCAGTAAAAGAACTAAGTGAGTCATACCAAATAGGAAAGATTTTTGTAAAGGTTAATAGAATACAACAGACTTTGCCAAATGAAAAGACCAAGAGTTGAATTGGGTCGCGCATATATTGGACTACTGAAATTGAATGAGAGAGGAAACATGGAAGGAGTATGAAGAATTGGGAGTGGGAAATAAAGGCAAAATGCTAGTGGGACCCGGGTGATGATGAAGAGGACCCACTGAGATACAACAAGAATTGATAGATCTCGCTTTAGTTGTTTGTCGATGAACTTCTGAAAAAATTATTAATGGAAAATCAGCTAACGAAGAGGTATGGATTAGAATATAGGCACTTCAAATGTTGGCAGATGTATCCATCTTGGGCGAGCATAATATCGACCACATAAGCTTTCAGAGTTGGGGATCACCAATATAAAAATCAGAATTTCGGTAGACAAACTTCTGGTCACTTTCAAACTGTTCTAGTGACATGAATGCATTGACTTAATTCATTAATAAGGTAGTGTATGAGAATCTAAATCAGAAATGATAACTTTAACTGTTACCACGTATTATAGAAGGAACTTCTTTATTTATCAAATAGTATAAAATCAAAAGTTATGAAACAATGTTCTTAATTATTTGACTGCATTTTTGCAATTCGTTTTCCATTATTAAATATTTCTGAATAAATCTGATTTTAAGCTAAATAATGCCAAATGCCAAAATAAACAAGCACAAGAAAATGTACCTAATAAAAAGATAAACCGCTTTGAAGAAAATAAGTACTCTGAGAGCAATCCTCATGCTTATTCTTATCACTCACCATAGATATTTTAGAGTCTGAGTGGTTAAATAGTAATGCCGATTACAGCTATTTATTTGCAAACCCTGTTTGATTTTTGTGACAAAGGTCATATATATTGACCTCAAAATGTCATTGAATGCCATTTAAATTTTGTAAATGTGTTATTTCTTGAATAGGTATCTCATTAATATGAACTATATGAACTAATTACAAAGGCACTTTTTGGTACACATGTCAATATGGGAATCCAAATTAAGTATTTTAAGAAATTATTTTATATTACCTTTCTGGAGCTTTTGAGAAAGACGCTTGTAAGGATTCATTTTGTTAAATACGCATTACTAAACTCCTTCCTTGTGGGAAATTTATATTTCTACTCAAAGTAGTTGAAACTTTTTATTAATATATTTGCCCATTCCTCTGATGATTATCGAAAACATGATATTTAAGATCCCATTTTCGATACATCACCGGTGTGAATATATAACTTAAATTCGTTTACGTTATCATTTAATAAGTCAGCGTACCTAGTATCAGAACTTGTAGTGCGAATAGCAGCACATATTATTTCTTATTTTATCGTCCTCATACATTCAATATTCAATGCTTATATCGTCTTCAAATTCATATTCATTATTTTCCTCATGGTTGGCCTCGTACATTATGTAGTTAAATAATAGCCAGTCGTAGAGTATCTGCTACATACAAGAAAATAATGTTCTTCCCAAAAGAAGTTATATATTTAAGATACTTCATTCCCCACCTTCTAAATCCTGATTGTTTTAAGTCACCTTTATTTAAACGAATTTATTTACATTATGATTATAAGTAGTGCATAACGTAAACGGACCTGTCGATGCGAAGGTGTACGTCCTACTTTGATATGGTGATTTGGGTCGTTTTGTATTGTGGTGCTGTCGGATTGCTTTTGTAACTAGTGCAATTTCTTAGGGAATCTAAGAGTCGGTTACAATATCCTATAGAGAAGAGCAGATCGTAACAATATCATAGATGACTTTAAACTTGAAGTTATGCTTTTTAGATATTTATTAAAAAACTAATGAACTAACAGTGTTGATATGCTAACCCACCTTTTCAGAGAAAACAAACAACGTATTAATATGAAAGATGAGATATCGGAAAAAACTTGAAAATTTGCTGTTGCATGTAATAATGTCACTATGTACACATTATATTGTGGGACTTTCATTAGCAATGTAGTAATAATAACAAAGTGTAAAATTAAAGTTTAAAATATAGAGTTATTAAATAATTTGGATGTGTTTCATTTCTGATTAAAGAGGAGATCAAATATTAGAGTTCACTCATCTTCACACACACTAAGTCCCATTCTTCCTCGAATTATTGAAAAGATATCAATTGCCTCTGAGTAGGAAAGTTGAATAGTGTGAGTAATCCGCAATAATCGTAATTAAATGGAGTTAGTATAAGAAACAACTCCGCAGTCCAATGATGTCTGGTTCTAAAAGTTACTGATAAAACTGAAAAGCAGTATCAAAAATAAATCACTTTCACTGATACAAATCATGGTGCAATTTTTGTGAATAATGAACAATCTGTTAGCAATTTTCGGCTTCTTACTTAATTATATTTTTCTTTTATATACGATTTGCATCATATGGAATAAAATAAAGTTCCGATGTCAAAAGAAAAGTTCATGGGGGAAACTGCCATCGATGAACATCGCACTTTTGGGACTGTCTCAAATCAACTAAAACTTTGCAAATATTTGTCTAAGCATTCGAATTTAACTATAGTTTTTTACTTAAATGAAAACGTATTTTTAAGCTTAAATAAATTTTTTAGACGAAGTGATTAATCGCAGCGTAATTAGGAATGCAACCTTGAGGATTGGCAGTTGCTCGGACGCGGCGTATCTGTTGTTTTATGGATATTATACCAATCTTCGTTGGCCTGAGGGAGTTTTATGGATCAGAATCATTCCAGTATTTTGAGCGTGAAGATGGTTCTATAGAAGCCTATTTAGAGTCAACACCTTTATTTTCTGAACTAAAATTAAAAGTTTCAAAATCGATACCAGTTAAGCGGGATCTTTTGATGACTGAAAAGGTTGAGGATAATGACGAATTTATAATATATAAAATAGAAAATCTTCCACACATTTTCTTGGAGATCAAAGTCCCTCCTGATTCTTCCAATAACATTTCATTTAAGTTGCATTCTGCCTGGCTTAGCGATGAACAGATTGCGAAAGTTCTCAATCAGACCAAAGTGTTTTATCAAGATACAACTCTTGAAAGTCCAATCACAGATTTTCTTGCCTTTATTGATCATGATCTTCTCTCAGCAATTTTCCCGGACTTCAACTCTACGCAAACAATATCATTCGAGACCCCAGCACCCGTTAATCTAAAAATTGTTGATTGTATTCTTGAATATAATGAAGAGTGTTTAAGGAAAGTTTTCCCTGACAAAGTATACGAGTGTAGTGTATGCTTTGATGATGTGCGAGGATCAAAGCGTTTTAGATTTACCACCTGCGGTCATCTATTTTGCCGGAACTGTATCCGACGTTCATTTGAATCGAGCATCAATTCTGGCATCCAGGAAAATTACTTACAATGTCTTGAATGTCAGACTGAGGTTCCGGAATTCGAGGTTCGAATGCTGTTGCCCAGATCCGTGTTCAAAAAGTACGATAATATACTTCTTTCCAAAGCTCTTCAACAGATGCCTGACGTGATACAATGTCCAATGCCAAAATGCCTAACTAATGTCATTACAATCTCGCCACGTCTTGCAAAATGTCCAAACTGTGATTTTGCCTTTTGCCCAAAATGCAAACGAACTTACCATGGTCCTACCAATTGTTCTCTTGCGGATTCGCACCTAATTGGTAAGCTTTGTTATTTCACTTCCTGTTACTATCTTTTTAAACTTAATTGAGGCCTCTATACTGATTTTACATCTTGAAACGTAGAGGAAATTGTCAAATTAATGGAAGGTGATGATGAAGAATTAAAGAGGGACCTCTGTATGCAGCATGGGAAAGAGAATGTGGATAGAATTCTGAATGAGCATTACTCAAAGAAGTACCTGGAGGAAAATTCTCAAAAGTGTCCAAAGTGTCAGGCCTATGTACAGGTGAGTCGCTTATTCTGATAAACAAGTTTAATTTGATCTAACACCTAGGGAGAGTCACACTTGATAGAACATAGAGTATTGATTCAATTGTTGATTTCATTGACCCATAGGTCGAATTGAAAGGTTTGTTATGTCCATCTTAAAGTAGATGAAAGTCGCCGTTCAGTAAGGTTTCGAGCCTAATTCTAACAGGTTTGGGATTTATAGTACCAAGTCTTCCGACATATTACCTCGATTCCTGTTTGAATTCATTTCCGTTATGCACAAATCTTGTTAGTTTTTATTTGACGATTGGTCATTTCTTTTCAATCTTCATTACTTCCTTCTAATAGCCAAAATAGTTGGATGATACCAACCATATAATTAATTAGCTAATTAGATAACAAATTTAAATTACAAATTTTCTTATGGTTCATAGATTAAGATGTTTCAGCAGTAAAAAACCGGGAATCTTTTCCATTTGTGTACAATCTAAATGTGGGACCTGAATTTTTTTAGTCTGTTCATTGCGGATTTTCTCTTATGCTCTAAATTGTAATCAGCTGTTTCCCCTTATAAGGCCTAATTAGGAGGAAAGTGCACTTGATACTGCTTATCTAAGTGTTAAGAATTGTAGTGTAATAAACATATCTTTCGTTTGTCATCATGTTGGTAATTAGTGGATGTTCAACGCAAGATTATACGATGAAAATCTCAGTGACTTGTCGTTATCTATTCTCTTAAGTCGCTCATCCACTTGTTGAAGTTGTTTATTTCCTGCATCTTAAGCTTCTCTCTGTTCATGGCTCATACCTAATCTACCCGCACATTTTATTTCGGTTAGGTAGATGATGGACGCCTCAAGCCACAATTCCGTGTTTTTTTCTATCTTCTCATTCTTCTTGAAGATTGTGGAAGTTGGGAGTTATTAATTACTGCAATTTCTAGGGAGGTCACGCATCTGCGCCTGTGCATCCTGCGGGTAAGCTAGGTGTTCATCATAGGCCATGTCGCCACTTATTTGACGTACGGAATTTTATTACATTTATGTTGTTGAAGCTACAGCTACTCGAGCCTCAGGAAAAGAGAGGAAAAAATACGGTTTTCATTAAGAAAATAGACTTACTTATATAGGCTTGAATATTCGATAAGTGATTGGCTGCCTGTTTAGTCAATAATTGCAGAGAAAGGGTCTTAACGCTTGGTTTGAACGTGAGAATCCAATGCTCAGTAATCCTGTGCATAAAAGATGAAGCTTGCGTATTTTTTTCGATTATACTGAAATAATCAACTTTGCTCCCTAATAGTTACCTTCCTGTTTAGGTAGTGATACAAAATGAGAAAATTTTTTTCTTATGTGTACGAGCATACTGAGGCAGTGATTGAAAATTTTGATAAGCTGGATAAGAACTTACTTAGCACAATTTTTCTTAAGCCATCGAAAATATTCTGTTCTCTCTCCCATCGGTGTATGTTTTCATCAATTCGTGTTCTATTCGTTTTGAGACCAAGATTTTTCAAGTTTGTTTTACGCGAAGTGAGGTGCTAGGATCAGTCATTATTGTAGCTTTAGAAGTGGCCCTTTCACCTGATCTATTTATTTGGTAATTCTGTTATGATTATATTTTTTATCCCTTTTTTTCTTTTTAGAGAGCCTATGGTTGCTGTGTAATGAGGTGCTTCCTCTGTGATCAAGTATTTTGTTGGCTCTGCTTGGCAAAACTTGATCCCAAAAAGAAGTACGAACATTTCTATTCATCCAGTTCCTGCAAAAATCGTCTTTTTGACGCTCTTCCGATTGATGAGATTCAAAATGACGCCTACGTAGCTGATCTTGATTGACTGTTGAGGGCTTTCATTCATATTTTGTTACTCTTACTCTTATGATTTGCGCTGCATGCAGTCATAGTGTGCAATTGTTTGTGTAATTCTATTTCTACTTGCAAATCATGAGTAATATTCTAGTTTGAATTAAAAAGAATGCCTATTTAGCATATCGAATGCTTTTATTTCTCAAAGTTAGAGGAGGTAGAACATTAGTAATAGAAAAAGTCAAATTCAACAGTGAATATTAGGAGAGATTAAAATTAAGGTCAGTATGTCACTCGGGATGCAAGAGAGGGGGTTTATCAAACAAAACTCGCTTCGTGGACTGTGTAGGTTAGGGGAAGTTGGGATGTCTGTTGGGATTCTTCATTTGTAGAATTTGGATGTCCTGGTCCTGAAGTGACGAGAATCTCTTCAGTTGCTTGGCTTTCTGACTCCTGATAATGGTTGGGAGGGGACTGAAGCTGTTTCGTTTCTCCTCGCATTCTTTTGAGAGTCAGAGTCTGCTCATCCTCCGAGACGATCAACTTCGCATTCGGATCAGTGATTGATTCAAGTTCCTCTTCATCCCGACTTCTATTTTCTTCTCCAAAATCCTCCTCTGGAAATGCCTCGCTCAGGGAATTTGGACTGTCCTGTTGATCGAAAGCCTCACTTTCGCCCTCATTTGATGTTCTGGTGTCATCTCTTTCAACAATTGGTACTCTGACTCGTTTTATCGTTCCAAACGGTTCCATCACAGATGTAACCTCTCCATCTGGTGCCATTCTAGTATTCATCGTCGCATATCGATTATTGGGGGTCGCAATGGTGTAACTGTTCATCGGCTGTCGTAGTCTTCCGTAAGGAGGACTTGAAATATTCTGTGGAGGTGCAATCTCCACAAAATGTTCCACAGGTCTTCGTTGGCGTTGGAGCGTTGCTGCAAGAATATCGAGATCGTGATAGGTATGCCTCTCATCAGCGAAGACATAGGGTTGCCGATGTTGAACAGTATGAGGGGAATATGGCGTAGTATCGGCATTATTTGCATCAGGAATACCTCTGTACTGAATAACATGACCCGGAGCACTACCGACAATAGGAGTGTACACGTAAGGTTGATGGATATATCTGTAGGGGTTGGGTACGAATCCGGCGTTGGGTTTCAGGCTGGCACAGCGTCGTTGGTAGGTAGCTGAGTCATAGTCACCATGTTGGTTGAGACTGATTGACTGAGTGGCGCCTTTTGGTCCAACAAAAGTACCGAACATGGATTGGGGCACTTCTGAACCCCGAGATACGGCTTGTGGGAAATTGAAAGCTGAACGGGTCACCATTTCGGGATATTCAGATGTCCCCATGGGATCTTCTGCTCCCCCTGGACCAGTGATGTATACGGATTCCAAATTTGTTAGAACTGCAGTACTGGCGCTCATACCCCTGCGTAGACTGTACTCCTGAATTGTAGCCGTAGCTCGTTTGTTTTCAACTGAAATAAGGAACAAATAAATTTTAAGGTTCTTCAGTGCTAATGACAAGATCGAATGTAATGGATTAGACATTGGAAATTCAGATTGTAACAATAAAATTATGCTGACAGCCCATATTTGAACTTATATGTTGATATGCAGTTTAGAAGTAATCACTGTAGGAAAGGTACAACTATTGTCCTTCATCACAGCATGATAGAGAAGAGATAAAGTCTATGACTAGATATTTACTTCAGACTTAGGAGTATGAATGATAGAAAGATGGACCAAGATAAGTTGTATAGGATTATGGTTGAATATATCTCTACTCCTAGCTTCTCATTTGATCATTTTACATCCATGTTGGTCTGCGTAGGAAGAGTTTTCCATATTGGGCTGCAAGGTTGCTAGTCTAAATTGCTTTCATTTCCTCATTAAAAAATTAACCAGTTAGTGGGCAGAGCAGAGTTAGTCCTAGTATGCAATTGTTAGATAGCTGCGACAAATCTGTAAGCAACCTGGTGGAGAGTCCTGGGTAGAAAAGAGTGAAACTCGATATAAGGTGGGTAGGAAAGATAGGATAACTCGAAAATAAAATTGTGAATTATTAAAATATTTCACTCAGTTTTGAGCTGTAGTGTCAGAGTATTTGATTTTGGGAAAAATCTTAATTAGTTATTCATTAACAATGGACAATAAATAAAAGGACAGACTCTAATAGAAGTCTGTTAGCCGTAAAATTTAATAATGGATTTCACTTGTTACTTGCTGAATGGGTTATTTTTATAGTCCAACTAAATCCACTTTGAAACATTTTCTGATTCTTTTTCTATGCATTCAATTTATTGTTATGCCTTAGATAGAATCATTAGACGTTCGATCACGTAGCAATATTTCAGATCTTTAGCTGTCCCAAGTTTAAATATACTGCGTCCATTTAACTGCACCTGTTTATGTAGTATTCGATGATCTGATAGGCTTAAGTAAGCGAGTACATACTGACTTGACCGTTTTATTTACGCTAGCATATGCACCCTACCTAAACGTGGCATTAGCATAAACTTTGTTTCTGTCTAGACACACCTTTTGACTTTCCTCTTAGACGTATCAATTTACCAAACTGTAATATTCAAATCAATTTTTTCCCCATTGTGGTTTAATATTAAAACTTGTTTATCAAATTGGTTCATTACACATTCCATTTTGCAGATATGTAGGTTCTTATCTATTTATTTAAATTATTTAACTGTGAGATATAACCCTAAATCGGAAATAATTTAACCTACCAGTTCAATCTTGTTGATGTGCTGGGCTCCCAATATCTGACAAAATGATAGACTCCCTTTGAGACATTGCGACTTTAACCTTCCCCAACTTTCAAGTGCACCTGGTTCGCCCTCAACGCAGTTGCAGGGGACAATATGCAAAAATGTGGCGTAGTCAAGACGCTTATCTTCTAGGTCCTTATATGTAGTACATGGAGATAATATTATAGCTATTGCTGCCATCCAGTGGGAAGAATGGTGAGTTCCTGTAAATCAAGGATACTACGGCAATCAGGGAAAAAATACTTCTACAAACTTAGGACATGTGAGAAATCACTGGCTTCCTAGTTAGCCAAAAACGCAGCAGTGGGGAGATTTCGTTCCTACGCATGAAATTGGGAGCCAATAATCGTTAACCCCTTGCAAGATTGAAGAAACTTGCGAATTCTGTTCATGTGCACCGAAAATACCCTGTTTGACTTCCTAAAACACCGAAGTCCTATTGATATACAGAGTCTATTTCTAGGATTAAACGCTAGATATCACATGTAATAATGAATTAGAAAATTAAAAGGTTTAATGATAACGACTGGAATGATTAATGGCCTTCAAACCAGGAGAGTTAGGGTTATCTTTAGTTACCACCTAGAGAATAGGACTGACAATTTATAATATCTATGCTTCAGAAATTCACTGATAACCATCCTTTTATTCACAAAAATCAACAATCGCACCCTACTCATACGCGAAATCATCGTAAATTTAAACCTCTGAAGAGATATTCAATTAGTTCGTTGTTATTTAGTTATTATTAAGTTCATTTGTTATATCGTCAAATTTCGCTTACCAATTGGACTGAGAGCAAGAGTTTCGGAGATTGGTCCTTCATTCATGTTTTGTCTCTCAAAGTTATTATCCACAAACACAATTTTTCCTGGAGCCTGGGTACCCTGAATCATTCGATATAGCGATGTTTTCTCATTAGGTTCCAGACTCTACAAAATTAATAAATATTAAAATTCCAAACTTTGTAAAATCCTCTAATAATTTATTTTTGTCCCGTTGAGTAAACACAACTAACAGAGCTCTGCTAACTTAAAATTTTAGCTATCTCTTCTCGGCTATGTCAAAACCGCAATCTGATGAATTGCATGTAAGAAAATGTTGTCTTCCCAACTATTTGAAGAAATGAACAAAATGAAGTGGTAAGACCGACCCTTCTTGATTAAATGATGTCAGTCAATAAGCACTGAACAACATTACAGACATGCATTTGCTCTAATGCAGGAGAAGAATCGTGAAATTTGAGTTTCGTAACGTGAACCGCCCATTGAGTAAATATTTTACAGTCCGAGTCCAAAAATCAAATGAAGTAAGATTCTTTGATACCTTGACGTTGCTCTCTGTATCGCTTTGATCTCCTCCCCCTATCATTTGTTGAAATTACTGTTATTCGGTGTCAAATTCTTCCCATGATTGGAAATTGAGAATTTTTTACTCTGGATAACAAAAATAGCAATCAAGGAGGTCTCAAAAGGCTTTTCTAACTGTTTAATATTAGCATTGGTAAACTCGAGATAATTTGGTAAAATTGTTACTTTAGTTCTCATAATTTATTAAAATGTTCCTAGTGATCATAATACGAGTAATAGCCATGTTAAAACAGTAGGCTGTCACTGATATAAAATTGACTACCACCACACCAAGCAAAGTGTTTACTGTTGTAACTATATTGCTATCGCCCTTCAGATCTTTATATAACGCGGAAACACTATAGAAACATTCGAAGACGGCCCATTAGTTTATTGATAGAGATGTTTGACAAATAATTGACTTCCTGGTTAGCCTATAATTGCAGCAGTAGCTAGGTTCCAGTCCTAAGACAGTGCTTGGAAAACCATAATCAATAAATGAATTTTTGAGAAAGCGTGTAAATTCTATTCAAACAATTGTTACGAAGTGGGATGCCCATTCTTATTGCTTCAAAGTTAACTTTTTTAGCTATGCAGACAATCTATCATTTATCAACCTCCTATTTTTCTTATTTTTAGCCGCAAATTGCTATCTATTAATTCTGTGCCGCAAGTCCTTGGAAAACGTATATTTTGGAATTCTAACTAGAATTCCGACCTCCATATATCATTTACAAGAGAGGAGATTTTTCATTCTTATACGAGAGCCAACCGCCGACTATCTGTTTTAGGCAAAATAACAGAATCTCTAGTAAAAGAGCAAATTATCACAGTACTTTCACCTAACCAAACTATACTTTATGTCGTCTAGAAAAACTTAATACGCATTTGATGTCTAGCCATATGTATTAATTTTCCATTATTCACTTGAAGGGCATGTCTATTATAAGTTATATTTTCTTAAAAATCATACCTAAACTTGATTAATTTAGGTGATCGAAAAATATGGCATGCCATTTTGCATAGTTGCTATCCCGAAGAGTAAGGTTAATTTTTCTGAGAATGGATGTGAAGACAAATAAATATTTTAAAGGATGAACAGATACGTATTTACATTAAACTAGAGAGAGAATGCATGAAGAAAGGACATTTCCGTTCATGTTTATTACGACATTATTTCCAGAAATAAGTTTATCCAAATATATTATTTGATATTGATTTAATTATTGACAAAAAACGGTTTCATCAATCACTTAACTGAATAGGACGACAGGATAGTTAAAAACTATGATGAAAAATTAATATAATTAATTATATTGAATATATTTATGATAAACTTCAGTTACCAATTATAAATATGACAAAAATTAATCTTCTCCATTTTTATGTAATTACGTACTGATGAATGACCTTCATTGTTAAAATCTGACTTCATACAAATTAATTAATCCGTCAATGAGCATGGGACATCACGGACAAGAGTTTTCCCAAGAGGGCAGATAATTATATCTTAATTTTGATACGTGAAGCAGTGAACTGCCCATTACACAAATGTTTCACAACCTGAATTGAAAAACCGAACGAGGTAAAAGTCCTTCGTTATCGTTACTTTATTCTCAAATTCTACTCGATTTCCTTTTCTAAAGTATTTATTGGATCATTTGGTGCCACTCGAGTTCGGTCACTTTCCAACGGTCCAATAGTATAACAATATATGATTATAGTCGACTTTCCGTTGCCAATTGAAAAATAATCTCATATCAGTTTGTCGAATAAATAATTCTAATCTGTATTAAAAGCTTATTTAATTAAATAAGACTAATTCCAGTTTGGAATGCAGACAAGATAGGTAGGCAAAAATAATTTCTGAACTTGTAATGAAATATCACCATGTGGTATTCAAATGGGCTAAATGTGGTATGATTTTTAATTTTTTAATGAAATTACATGTAATTACCTACCTCACAAGCTGCAGAATTATCATTTTTGAAGTTCCCTGGAGTATAATCCATATTCGAAGTTGTTTCTTCCCCTAAAATAGCAAGCGAACAAAATAGCGTTAGTTATCATTGTATAAATGAACACAAAATTAATTTGATTTTCGAGAAAAAGAACATGAAATTAATTCCTCTTCATTTTAATGTATAAAATACTAAATGATATGATATTAAATTTGGTAGAATACAATATTTCAATCAATGCTTTATGTTAGATTAAATTGTAAGTCTGGTTTTTGACAGTCTCGAAAGTTCACGTGAGAGTAAAAAGGCTTTGAAAGGTTTGAATAATAATTGTTAGTCAGCGAAAAATTGATGTATAAAATTAAACATAAATTTTGAAGAAAATAAAAAATAAATGGTTGATCCCAAATTAAACAATTCTTCCCATCACTAATTGCAATTATCCTCGGTGACCACCTTGATTTTAGCGACCCGTCCAGATTAGGAGGAAGAAGACAGATTTCTTTTAACTCAAAGAGGGTTCCTTCCTTATTTTATTAAAAAATCTGATTATTGAATTGGACTAAGGGATTGGCTATCTGATTAGTCAGTAACAGGTAACGGGTATCAGGGAGGTGGTGGGGAGTGGAAGTAATCGATAAATCCTTGTGACGGAAGAACTATTTTCGCACAAAGAAATTTAATGAGTCCTACTCAGGACATCGAAAATATTATAAGCTGTCTAACATCGATATCCTTTTGGTCGGTGGATTTGGTGACTGTTATAGCCAAAAGAGTTTTAACTTTATTTCGTTGGCGAAAGTAATCATAAAGCTTCACAGACCACCCTCTTTAATGTGCTAGAATTGGAAAGCTGTGCATCATACTGTCCAATGTGTATCTTTGATACGACTTTTAAACAAATTGACCTATTACTTTTCGTTAGCATAAATAAATTTTTATTGCAAGATATCTGCAAAAATTCCGAAATGACAAATGTTATTTTATGACTAATCATTACTAAGGGAGTGTATTTTGACACACATACTAATCATTACAATCTCTCTGGTAATATAGTTATGTAAAGCACTTAATAAGTAATTTTAATCAAATGTCAAGTCTGATATATGGCCTAATTTCAGTTCGTTATCATTATATATTGCTGACATTTCGATCCTGTGCCATAAAATATTATGCAATACAAATTTATTTCAATTTGAAATTCTATGACGATATATATTTTAACAAGCACCCTGGCTTTGGAAATTGTTTGTGCATATTTGAAAACATAATTCTTCTACTTTGTCAGTAATTTCGATTAATAAAATACGATTGACTACGTACTTTCTTATTAAGATAATGGAAAGGGCACTTTCCAGCTTCTCAATATGTTAAATGGCTATAGAAAGTGAATAGTAAAATCGTTTGGTACGATCATCAAAAATCTATAATTTTATATTTCAAATCAAAATATTTGAAATTTGTAAAATTGACCTATTCAAATGAACTTGTATGGTCTCTTCACATCACGTGTCAAGCATTTTGTTCATGAATAACCAAAATTAAGCCCTGTGTATTTACTTTTATGAGTCTTGCCTTAGAAGGATAGAAAATTTAATCCTAGAAATGAAAAAAACTGCTAAGATACCAAAAATCATCACAAAGAAAATTATAGAGATGCAGTCAGAAAATCAAGTCATTGACTAATCCTCTGAAGTTAATTGGTTCTAGGATATGTAATAGATTTTCCTTCTTTCAGAAAACGGCTTATATTCTTGAAATAATGGAAAAATCAAAACAGAAGAAACTCTGTTCAATTGGAATCAAGCAACACCTCCATTTCATATTACATATTACAAGGATGAATTATGAATTCAAACTCTACAGAGCTCATCCGGTTCGTACACCATCAACTCTAACTTAACCAACCAATCTTTTAGGAAAGCGTTTTCAGCACTTTACTGCAACAGAGAGGCAGCATCATGGAGCCTCCTTGGCAAGAAACTTGAATTCGCCACTCTTCTAAAACAGTGCTGTGGTGATTTCGCTTTTGAAGCGTGTAACCGTGGACTCCGAATCTGTAACCTCGAACTGCACAAACATTTACTTTAGCCCTTGCGCCGTCAAACCCTGTAATTTAAGGTATTGTAATATTACAACTGCTTACAATTCTTTTTTAAGAAAGACTTGAGTCAAAAATGGCAATTAAGAAGGATTCAAGGAATTCCAACACATAAAAATCACTTTATGTTTAATTTAATAGAAACGACATCTACAAGACTACAATTCCCTTTCTGTTTTGAATAATTAAAATTGACCACTAATCATTAGGATCGATCAGAAATGTTGCTATTTTGAGTTTTTTCTCCATTTCAACCCTCTATTCACGGTTGATTATTTATTGTATTTAACTTATAAGAAATGACATCTGCTCATGTAAAACATCTATTATTTCCATTCAGTGTATGACAACCAAGATATTGTGCAGTTTATATCCTCTGTTAAGAATAACAGCCAACAATGTAGTTTAAATATTTCTTAAATAAGCTTAAGATTCCAATTATCTAGCTAAATTTTTAGTATTCTATGCTTCTCAATAATTAGAATGAAATTCTACTCCCTGGGAGCACAAATATTAGCACTTACATAAGAGGGGGAGAGAGTAAAGATTGTCGAATAACTGTCATCATGCATAAATTTTGTCCCTTTCTCTAAGTGTACATTTAAATAACTGTTAGCAATACCCACCTTTTCGTTTATTCTTCCCTCCGATTGAAAAGTAGATAGATTTACGTTTTACCAAGTACACCAATATCAGGGCTGCACAGAGGAAGACCGCAAATATCACTGCAACGCAGATTATAACTGCCTCACTAACAGTCACTCCACTTCTACGATACGAAGTGCCCTGCTTCTCGAATTCATCTCTCAAATACCGATGTTTATCCTCCCATTTTGAACGGGAAGATGCCCAATCAGCTCCAAATTCATTGTAAGCATCGTTATCCCAAACACCCGGATATTCAGCAGCTCCTCCCGACTGTGTAGAGGATGCTCCCCCAGGAAATCGATTTGCTGCAGAGTACAGGTTAGTGTCTTGAGTAGCGGGATAGATAATACCTCCAGGATTTCCTGCTTTACTCACAGCCGGTCGACCCATGACAACACGTAAACGGGCTGGGACTGCACAACGTGGTGGAACCCCTTGATCGCAAGCTTCAAATTGGAGGAGATAGCTTGAAGCCTCCTTTGTAGCTGGATGAGCATTCTTCAGAACGAGTGATCCGGAAGTTGGGTCCAAGTAGAAGATGTCGTCAACATTTCCCGAGGTGATTGCGTAGCGGATTTGACCGTTTGGACCTGCATCTAGGTCATGAGCCTCTATCCGGATCAGTAGCCGAGCGATTGGATTCGCTAAAATGGAGAATAAAATTCACTAATACTTAGATTCATTTATCTTTTTATTAGCCCTCCTCCCACTTTCTAATAAACGATTCCCATTTATCATGTTAGAAGTGCTAATCACAGAAGTTCTGCAATTAGCTAACATCTCCCTGCCATATAGATCCACTTAACTTTTAAAGGTTACAACAATTAGGGCTGCTAATATAGCTTAAACTGAAGATTAAATCTCCTTAATCTAGATACAAGTTATGTGTTCCTAGGGAGATGACACACTTCTTTATTCTTTACTTTTCGTCTTTTCTTCTAAAATTTTAAGTCTACGTGCATATTGTTGACCTCAATAATTAGTGCCATTCCATAACATTAAAAAGTAATCATGATCTTGGTTCGACACCTAACAGAGCTCTGCTAACTTAAAATTTTAGCTATCTCTTCTCGGCTATGTCAAAACCGCAATCTGATGAATTGCATGTAAGAAAATGTTGTCTTCCCAACTATTTGAAGAAATGAACAAAATGAAGTGGTAAGACCGACCCTTCTTGATTAAATGATGTCAGTCAATAAGCACTGAACAACATTACAGACATGCATTTGCTCTAATGCAGGAGAAGAATCGTGAAATTTGAGTTTCGTAACGTGAACCGCCCATTGAGTAAATATTTTACAGTCCGAGTCCAAAAATCAAATGAAGTAAGATTCTTTGATACCTTGACGTTGCTCTCTGTATCGCTTTGATCTCCTCCCCCTATCATTTGTTGAAATTACTGTTATTCGATGTCAAATTCTTCCCATGATTGGAAATTGAGAATTTTTGTATTACTGTGGATAATAAAAAAACCCCAGTCATGAGGCAAATCAAGCAATCAGGTCTAATCATAATAATTGACTAGATTACTGGTCACTAAAACCAAGTTAATTTGCAAGTTTAGTTAGTCACACAGACGTGGTCCTTGAATGTTTTACATAATAAGAGTGCAATACTTTCATAAGCCCGATATGAGAAGTTCTCATAAGACTTGACTTGTGTAGTGAAAAGGTATCCTGGAACCGCTCTCATGAGAATCTCGCATTCTGTTGCTCCTCTTGTTGATCGGTGTTACTCAGATCAGTTAAATGTCCTCATCTCTATCGAACTCGTGACTTCTGGCATACCATAATGGCATAAATGTGGCTATTTTTGTGTGAATTGAATGAGAGAACAAACGGTTTCTGTTGTTCAACTTATTTTAATGTGGTTATAGCTAACGTTGACACGTCGTTCTAAAACCGCCATGATTTCAGCTGACTCGGAAATTTCCTAACTCCCGTAAATTCAATCCCTACTGCATCAGTGCACAAGATAACTTTCTAATAAACCACATATGATTAATTTATAAAAAATTCAAGTTAAAGACATTACGCAGTGCACAAGGTATTTGAGACCACTTACATTTTGCAATTTAAACTAACCCGATAAAATAATTAGTGTATTTTTTATATCAGAAGATTTCAAGGTGGATACTAATATAACTAGTGATAAGAAAAGGCACGCTGCAACAGTGTCAATAAAACTGAAACATAGGAATTTAGAAATTACAAGATTTCTAAATCGCAACATCTTTCGTTTACAAAGTCAGAGAGGAACTGAATGAAAACAGTGGAAATTGAATTGGCCGCCACGAGGAAGAGAAAAGAGCATTGTCAACGCTCTGCTCACTCACTCAGAATACCAGAGTTTGTGTGAAGAGTGCATGGCATGGCATGATAGACGAAAATCGTAGGAAGTCAACATGCGACATCTTGAGAAACATCTTCAGGTGTCCGAAAGAACAACAATATGTAAGGAATATTGTTCATCAAAACCCCAAACACAAACCATACATTCTTAGGTGAAGTCAGTTTTTGTCGACAAAAACAGCTCAAGAGAATCGTTTAATGCATGCAAAACGACTCTAAACAAATTAAAACATCCATGAGAACAGGAATGTCTTTGGTTTTTACCTGACGCAGAAACTTCCACCAGGATGTAAATGTCGAACCAAGAAATGACAGGTGACGGACCCCACTGAAGTTCCAACCGTTATGCAAGTGCACGAAATTTTCGGCAACAGTGATGGTTTTCGGTGTTGTGAAGAGCCGTGAGAAAGGGACACATCATGACTCCCCTATTTTTTTCCACAGTGCCTTACAGTGAATGCAGATGCAGGTGCAAATGCAGGTGCAGATGCCTATGTGGAGACTCTTCAAATCATTGTTGTTAAGCCGTCTTGGATAGACAGTGTAGTCAATGATGGGGAATCCTATGTCTTTCAACAAGATTCGGCTCCATCCCATAAAGCTCTCAAAAGGTAGGATTGGAGGGATGGCCGAGAATTTTTATTATCACGCCACACCAAATTTATGGGCACCTCCTAACTCACCAGATCTTAATCCTTTGCATTTTTACGTGTGGCGAGGGACGGGGTGGGGCGTGACTGAAAAGGAAGTTAATAAGCATCCCTATTACACCAAACTCCCCTCTCTGATAAGTTCCACCTGATCTGGTCAAAGCTTGCAGTCGCTTTCGGACTCGAATTGAGTCGATGACAGAAGCCGAATGTGGATAAATAGAATAGGTTATGTTAATATTATGTTAATTTGTTTTGTTAAAAGAAATTGTGAGTTTCATCCGTTAACAGTTTCATTTTCTGTTTTTCTAAAAGTGCTAAGTGGATCCCCAGATGCTCTATGTACCGCCTATATTCGAAGCGACAATTAATCAGTGATAAATTCAAAATCTTCATCTGAATTTAATATTTTAATAATATCTTGGCGTAATTAATTAATAAAATCTCTTAAGTTGTCTTATGTAAATTAATGTTTTAGCTTTACCAAACATATAAAGTTATTATTTAATTAACTACTTATCAAGAATTCGCATTAAATGCTTTTGATCAAGAAAAATTAAATAGTTTCACTCAATTATCTTTTAATTCGATAATGTAATTGGTGAGGCTCATATAAATCGTTAGCGACGATATCAACTTACAGTTGGTGTCGAGAGAGCCACCATTAGCAGGCAACCGACTGACGGCCACAACTGGAATACGATCTTTGTCTGAGATCGGGGCTGAAGCTGATGCAGACCCAGAGGATGGAGATGGAGATTGGGAATCGAGATTACCTTGAGAAGGTGGTGGAGGAGAGAACGTATCGCCCTCAAAGAATGTTTCACTCCCTGACGCTTTGCCGCTATCCAATGTTTCAGCTGCTGGTCGTATGAACACCGGATCATTGTCATTCTCGTCCTGAAATGAAGTGATTGTGTGTCAGTCAGTGCCAGGCACTAACAGCTAAGGGCTTAACGACAGCAACAACATCAGCTAATTAGACGTTCGTTTATGCACCTTTC